>JAUZSU010179730.1:0-12635 GCA_034780255.1 Parotocinclus maculicauda | reverse complement strand
GATTAATTTAATACAATTTGGAATAAGGCTGTAACGTAACAAAATGTGGAAAAAGTGAAGCGCTGTGAATACTTTTCAGATGCACTGTATATATGTAAACCTGAACTTAGTATTTAGGGGGCAAAACAATGGCAGCCAGGATTTAAACTGGAAAACTATAAAGAGGCTCCACAATTTTCCTCTTGTCAATCACAGCTGGGGCTTGATGAGTGCTATTAAAAATATCAAAACGGCTCAGGCTGTTATTACAATAAATCCAACTGTGCACTAAATGAGGACTATAGTCGTGCTGCGCACTACAACAGAGTGCTGACAGGGTATGATGTGTGTGGAGTAAGTAATGTCCCAGAACCCAGAAGGACCCACCCTCTTCTGCTTAAAGCTGTCAAGAGCCAGAACACATAACAAGCACAATGTATCTTAAAAACTGTGTTTGCTTTGGAATGTGTAGGCTTACCTCTGCAAACACTTAAAGAATGCCATTATCAAGTTTGAAAAAGTACAGCCAAGATTAAACACAGAATTTGTTCTGCTAGTCCAGTGAATTAAGTGCTCGTCTTTACACAATACAGCAAAACAAATTGAGAAAAACGCACATCACATGCAACATTAGACTGGAAGTTAGAGGGGTGACCTCTATACAGAATGTATACTGTAGTTCTTTTCGTGTTGGCACGTGGAAGAACCCAATATAAAAAAAAAACAGACAAAACATAAGGCCACATAAATCACATTTAATAGTGTATAAAATGCAATGTTCTCTAAAGCAGCTAATAAGAGCCATACACTCTTCTTATTGTACCATTACTAACATCAGGGATTTGCATGCCGTTGTTCATTAAAAAGATTTTATTGCACCAAAAGGGAATACAAACAGAGCTAATTATTTCCACTTAAACTGCATGTTAACTTACTGTTAAAATGCTTATATAATTATCTCACAGCTCCTCATTATTAGACTGGATTAGTTACCTACAAAAATGCATGCTGCTTTTCTCAAACATCAGCAGGTAAAGTATACCGCCATTGGATTCTTGAGCAATGAAATGGTAAAACAATATTTTTACTGTTTAAAATCATAAATAAGTAAGTAAACAAAAGGAGCTTCACCAGCGAACCAGGCGGTGTGAAAGACAATTCTTGGTTTGACATAAAGGGGATAACGAGAGAGGGCAGCACAGTGGCTTGGTGGGTAGCATCGCTGCCTCACAGCAAAAACGTCCCAGGCTCAATCCCAGGGTAATCCCAGCCCTGGGTCCTTTCTGTGTGGAGTCTGCACGTCCTCCCCGTGTCTGCGTGGGTTTACTCAGGGTATGACAGTTTCCTCACACAATCTAAAGACAAGCTTGTTAGGTTAACTGGTGTCTCTAAAGTGGCTTTAATGTGCGACTGTGTGTGCCCTATGGTGGGTTGCTGCCCTGTCCTAGAGCCCAGAGTTGTCGGGTTGGCCTGTGACCCCGTGTGGATTAAGCGAAAGATAATGGATGGATGGATGGATGGATGGATGGATGGATGGGTAGCGGGAGAATACTGGCTGTTCAAATCATAAGTGCCCACTACAATGTTTGATGGCACTATAAAAGGCATGTACCTCAACAGAAATAAATAACTAATGCTAAAATTTTAATTGACATTCTGGAAGGCATTCGGTTTTAATCAAACCGATATCTTTAAATATTGTAAAATCATGCTGGATGACATAGATCGTCAGATTTTGTACAAACTTATGGGGCTCAAGCACACACTGTCATTATGTCAAGGGGGAATCTACCTAATACAATTTTCTTTTTAAAGATTCACTTAAACTTAACAATAATCAAAGCTATTAACCCTCTATCGTCTAGACTGAGCCAAATAGTTAATTACCTTGCAGGCGGTAGTAGTGTTTTTCCATGAACCATTGACTGGTCAGCCTTCTTGTCTGTATTAGCCTTGTTGTATTAGCACCATTAGTACTATAGCATTAGCATTGTCTGCATATCTTAGCGCTGTCTGGTTCTGTAAGTGTTATCTGTTAGCATTGGCATTTTTATTAGCACTTATAGTTAGTAGTAGCACTATATGCTTGTCTTAGCACTGTTTGGTGTTGTCCACCCTGAGCATCTGTATAAGCATTTCCCTTATCTCTAGTTGGTTTGTATTAGCACTGTCCAGTCCTGTCGTCAGTGTCTATGTATTAACATCGTCCTGTTACCATGATCGGTTTGTTTTCGCACATCCATTAGTGTTAGTAGTGTTTGTAGTTTCCTTGGTCACCACCTGTCTAGTTGTTATGGAACCTTAGCCTCTGTGTATTCACCATTTTGCACCATGTCTGATGTAAACATAGCATGCACACTTACATGTACATTTGTATCCCTGCCCTTGTTATATGTATAACATGAAAGGTAGTCTATGAAATTAAATCTCTAGTACAGAAGGTGATCTGAAATCCCTTGGAGAGGCAGTTTGGTTCATTTACTGTCACCTTAAGACTCTGTAACGGTGACAGGTCTCAACACATGATGCAATCTTTCGCCCTGACCTTCCATTAACCCCAAAAAAGTCCACAGCATTTCCATCATACTCAGACAAGTAGAACATGAGAACACTCCCCATACCACAATGATGTCTCGAGTTGAAGAGTAAACCATTTTCTGTAAATGTTGATAAAAGTATGGAGGGAAAAAAAAGAGAATGATTAGGCAACACTGCATACCTGGCCTATGGCCCACAGTTATTTGGAAAAATCTAACACTCTGAGCAGCAGTTCCTGTTCATGAGTCTGCCACTGTCTGTGTGAGCGGGGAGACTGTGCTTATGTGTGAGGAGGATACATTACTTCATCTCCCACATACACAGACAATCACACAAATACACATGGAAGTGAACAGCTCATGCTGTAAGTAGATTCCAACTGAGGCTCCGTTTCCCCAAGGACACTCATACAAATAAAAACTTTACTGCAGAATAAATAAACACAATACCTGCGTATTGCAGTGACATAAATGTTGTGTGGAATGACGACCAACCAGGGTAAAAATGACATGAACATTCAGATAATGATATTACACATATTATCCAGTACTGTAACACAGAAATACTGGTATTCAAATCATGATCAGGCACATCAAAAGTTAGCATGCCATTAAAAAACTAATACATAAATCTTCGTTCACTGAGAGGCACAACAGCAACTTCTGCAAAGATACAGAATAAACAGAATAAAGACTACTTGACTCCAGCAAACCTAACAAATATTACCTAGTAGTGGCCTTAATGGACAAGAGCAGTCTCTAAACCATTTCCCACGAAAGTAAACAAACCACGTGGCATGGGCTAAAACACACAAACTTATTATAGGGGATGACTGAAAAAAGACCCAAAAGTATTTACTGATGTAATGAAGTTGGTATTTATAACAAAATGGCTTATATAACATATTGATGCCCCTGTGTATCAAACCAACAATCAAGTATGTTTATGGGAATATTAAAGTCTAGGGAGTTAAGCCTACTTGAGTCTGGCACAGACTTTTAGTCACCTTATGGGGGTACCTGAACAGAGAAAGCCAAGAATTTAGTAACATTACAAGATGCTATTCGGAATATTGTGAAATCAGGATGGGATAACATTAGAGATGCTCTGATCATGTTTTATGTTGCCGATTCCGAACACATACCGGGTGCCTTCCTTTTACTCTCTGAGACTAAAACTCAAGTGTTTCTTTTTTAAAATACGAAATTAATTAGTTGTGTCGAAGCATTTTAATGTGCTTCCCCCATGGTTTTGTTTTTTTTACATTGCAGGATGTAAACTTTACCTCACTCTCAAAGACAAAAAAGGTAAAAAGTGTAAAAAGGAGGCAGGGTCACAACACTGCACATTGGGCCTCTGCGGGCTGCAAGTACAGGTGATCGGTTTTTGTGATCGCCAATGAAAGGCATTGATCAGCATACGTCAATCACATTCTTTGTCACGGAAATCGGCCAATAATGATGAATCACCATCAGATTTTGCACAAACGTGTGGGACCCATGCCAGCTGGAGTGCACACTGTAACTTCAGCAAACACCACACTAGATTGCATCAAACTGCTTAATAAAATGGACTAGTGGTCTCAGAATTTTGGCTTTCACTGTACGTACACAAACAGCTATTTTAGCAGTACAACTGCACCAGTACAACTGTAGCGTCATTTTGATCATTTTCAGTAACATCAGACCATAACACTTTAGTAGTGGTATCATGTGGAACCCATCTATCAACAAAACAAATACCACTGCCAAACAGTCAAACAACTACAGTGACAAAAGTTTCTGCCCTTCAGCAGACACAAGGTGACATGCTCTGTATTAAGTAACACTCCTATAAACAATTGTGTATCTGCTATAGAACCAATTCTTGCTCAGGTGACAACCACTAAATGCCTCTTCTCCAGAACAACTCCTTCATTCATAATTAAACAATTCTAAATTTAGATGACCTTACCTGGCAGCAGCAGGCACAGAAACAGCTAGGGGACTGTGAAGTCTAGACGGTTATGGGCTAATAGGATATCTGTGTTTGCAACCTGCAGCCTCTGCATCTCAGTGGTAAAAGTTAGCTGCTGAAAACAGCAAGGGATTAAAGGACTGGGTTCAAATCCAGGTAGGGGCTTTCAACGTGAAGGTCAGGTGGCATCCTGTTGCAGGGTGCATCTCTGCCTGTACCCTGTCAATTCCAAGTTATACTCTCATGTGATAGAGGTAAAGAACAGCCACTTTGCTTTGTTATTTGTCCCCCTCTATGTTTATCCATGTTCAATGTATTGAACCAGACAAGTAACAAAATCCTCAGATTGATCAATGCCAACTTCTTTAATCACTTGCTTAACCGCTTAAGTCATTTCAGGTTCATAGAAAGCCAGAGCATAACCAACCCTAACAAGTTGTGACAAGTGCAATTTAGTAATAAGATAAAATTAATCAATAAATAAAATCTAAATAATTATGTAAATTCGCATTCACATGTAACGACATGGAGAACAGATTACTTTCGAGACCTTTGTCCAGCACAACTAAGACTTACATTCACGTATGCCACTAAAAATTTACTATGCAAAAAGACGCCACATGTTAACCACGTTTAGAAGTGGCATGAACTTCTATGGGTTCAGATTTATCTTGGAGTGAGCAGGGTCCATCATGGTATGGGGTTATTTCAGAGCCATTTACACTTCTGGTGAGGCAGCATTAAAGCATAAAGCATTAATGAACAGCATTTCCAGAAAAGTGCAGTACATGCATTTATTAACAAAACCCCGCGAAACCACATGTTGCACATAATAAAAACATAGGACTGTGGTAGCCTAGCGGTTAAGGTACTGGCCTCTGGACCAGAAGGTCCAGGGTTCAAATCACACATCTGCCATGTTGCCACAGTTGGGTCCTTGAGCAAGGCCCTTAACCCACAATTGCTTGGATAGTAAGACTGAATAAGTTGTAAGTTGCTCTGGATAAGGTCATCTGCTAAATACTGTAAATGTAAATATTAACAAACAAAGCTGACCAGACAACACATTCAATATCTCGTATTCATACGGTCTAATGAAATAAGTATCAAATTAAACATAAGAAACACAATGTTTACTTTTAATTTTCCATACTGTCACAACTTTAAGATTTCTGGTTGAGTCATGCAGTAGACCTGATGGAGGTATGGGGAGTTATGCAGTGACAACTGGGTCCTGCTAGGGGTGCATTTGTGATCTGTTGTATTGTGATCTGTTGTACTGTGTGTGCGCGCGTGTGTGTGTGTGTGTGTGTGTGTGTGTGTGTGTGTGTGCGCGCGTGTGTGTGTGTGTGTGTGTGTGATGGCTCTTGTTACTGTCAGTGAGGCAGACAGCTGCAGTGACTTGAAGAACACAAAGTCATGCAACTGCTCTGAGTCAGTCAGTCTGCTCACAAGACAAGTGGCCCAGACTGATAAGCTTCAGCAGATCCTCACCTGTAACTGTACTGAACACATGACACATGCAGTATCAATTGCAAGATTTGCACATTGGACATTTTGAGCCTGGATGGCTAATTTAATTTGATTTCATAGCACTTTCTCCAAAATACACTTTGCAAAAAGCAAAGAGTAGACTTCAGATGATCAGCAAAAATAATATATAGTGATTAGGATAATAATAATAACAAATATGAATAAATATATACATTTTATTAATATTACACAATACTAATAAAATATTCCCCAATATTTGTGAGCAGTTTATATAATGGCGAGGAACAGTTAAAAGAAATAAGCCTGAGAAGAAGCACAAGGAAATTGGGAAACCCATCCTCCTCTGGGTGAGACAGGACAACAGGATTAAGTGTTTAAGACTTTAAGGATTAAGACACAAGATGTTCAGTGTAGCATGCTGAGTATAAGAGTTGCGTAATAAAAAAGAATAATGTTTAGCTCTGCTGGTACAGCAGATATATAATATTTATAATCCCAGCAGTGCATCCTAGAAGTCTTTGGATGTCTAGATGAGATGATTGACTGCAGTAGAAAGCTCCAGAGGAAGCAGGATGTTATGCAACAAATGTAATACAAACTATAGTCATCTGATTTAATTACTGACTTATTAATGTCCAAATGATGCACAAACCAGTATGCTGGTAAAATGCACATTATATAATTTGATTCACAATTTAGTGGCTATGTGTTCTTTACTGTATTGCAGGCTTTTTCAGTATTTGTTTGTCATTATGTATATTTTTTGTCCACTACAATGGTCATTGGATAAAAAAAAAGATGTACATGGTGGTTGCATACATCCACCTACACCATCCACTTTTGCTTTGCTCAATTCTTAAACTTGTTTGAATTTTGTCTGTGTGGGTTTACTCTGGGTACTCCAGTTTCCTCCCACCCTATATATATATATTTATATGACTAGTCTTGAGATGTACTTGTGTATGGATATAACCTTGTGTGTGTCGCTGAGATGGAAACTGATGCCGATAGCGACGTTAAAGAAGCCAAATAAACGAACAAACTCACAATAAGGGCATCTGCTAAATGAATAAATCTACAATGTAACATACATACTTATGCATGCTTCCTTTGTCCAGGCCCCCAAACCCTAAGGTTTTTTTATATACACTCATACACACTTTCACAAAAATGTAAGGATATTTCAAAATGAATGTGCGTATTTGTGATAAAAATAATTTTTGAGAGCAGTATACACGAATCAAGCAGGAAAAATAGAAATAGAAATCTCAAATATTTGCTAACCAAACCATTTGGATTGGGCTGAATTAAAACATTCTGCATTTGCTGGTATACAGTGACTGCTGCGCAACCCCAACGACAAAAATGCAAGCTCATTTTTAAAAACATTTAAACATTTCCTTAATAAAGAGAAATTCCTGCATATAATACAAAAGAACCTTTGCCCAAAAACAACAGTCAAAGGAGGAGCCCATCCTCTGGATACAGTGACTTAGATATAAAGTTAGTACTACTACTAACACCAGTCATAAGAAAGGCAATTAGTATCAAATATAAAAGAATTTAGGCATGAGCATATTTTGAATACGAGACTTGATCTGAAACAGGGTTTACATGGACTGCAACAGCCTATAATTAACATGTCCAGTAGAAGCCACCGGATTTTGTGGCTTAATAGACTTCCTGATTTTGCGTAGCCACAAGAACAACATTGCACTTGGGTTACCGGTTATCCCTACATTCTGAACCCAAAAAGAAATCATTTTCAGATACAGATACATCAATTTGATTATTAATGGAATTATATTATTTGGCTGGCTTTAATCAGTTAGTGGGGTTAGTAATGGAGGACATTTTCACTGGCTAATTTCACTAACTTTATTGCAAGAGAACTATATTACTTAAATAGCTGTTGGTACACTACATAAATTGTGCCTTTTTATATACACTAAGTTAGGGGTAAATGATATGGCAAAAAATGCATGTAATATTAGACCCTGCGTACACTAGGTTGTTTAATGAGTATCAGGGATATATCTGGACATGGTTAAGTCACATAGAAATGTGTGTGATAGGCTAAAGCATCTCGAGATGCACTATTATCAGATTTGAATCTCATTGCTCAAACCACTTCAGGTCTCTGCCAAGATGCATCTAACTGCCAAAACCCACCCAACACTTTACAACATAGCAAACGTCACCCACGATGTCCATCACTGCATGGCCAGAAGTCTGGACACAAACCACTGTCCAAAATAAACTGTAATACCATTGGTTCCTTTCAATTTGCTTTCTCGTTCCCGATTTATCGGTGCCCTGTAGTTGTTTAATGAAAATCGATACACATTTTTAATTGTGACACTTGCAAATAAACATGTAAACAACAGAGTGTGTGGGGCTGCCTTAGAAACTGATTTACATATTACATGGACTTCAATCTGGCTGGCTGGTAAAAACATTTGAAAATGAAGTGTAAATGCATGTGTTTTACATCTTATCTGGACACAATTAGGGCTGTGCTGAAAAATATCAGCAATATATTGCTATATTCATTTTCACAATATAATAAATTTGAAATGGTGTGTAACCTAGTGATAGACTGATTAATTGGCCAAATTGACCGATCGAGTGACCAAAAACAAAAAGATTCTCAGAATTAGTTAGGGATTAAAAACAAAAAACACGCTGCTCCCAATGTGCACTACTCTAAAATTGTGTATATATTTTCTTTTTTTTCCCCACATAAAGAATGTGATGTTGTTATCTGGGAATAAATAGAATAGAATAGAATGCGCTTATTGTCACTATAACCATGTATAATAAGATTTAAATGTAGTAGTTAAGAGAAATAAAGCTTTATTTTAATTTAGAATAAAAAGAAAAACAGGCAGAGTAGATTTATAGCTTTAATAACTGTTTATTTAATCAAATTGTGACATCAGCATTATATCAGCCATAGGTCATCCTGCTCCCAAAATATCGGCAACTACCGGTACTAGTGTAAACTACAGTCATCGCTCCTATCACAGCAGTGTTTCTATAGCTGTTAGAGAAGTGCAATGTCAATATCTCATCAGGTTTTTTTTTCCAAATAATACAACTAATAATTACAAATTAGACACAAAATTGCTTAGCTTTTTAAAAAATATATAGTATTATTTATAAATATATTTTTACAAATAAAAAAATTTATAAAATGTTGGAAAATACAATGGAATGGAAAATATAATGCAAATACATGCAACAAATTAACAATAAATTGTAAATTTGAGTAGCGCAAATGGTAGTCACGTATTTTTGTTTTTAATCCCAGCCCCAGAAAATGTTTGCTTAATCAAATTAAGTAATAAATTGCTATTTGAATGGCACTTATTTATAGCTAATGAAATTGTTTGAAACTACAGTTTACACATTACAAAACTGACAACATACTCAATATAAAACAGTAAAAATGTAAAACGTTTAAACACAGTTTAAGCACATATAAAGTATGTCGAATATGTGTTATTGTGGGCAGCTGAAGAAACTCACTAAGCCCACAGCAGATATAAGTGACTATCACCCAATGTTCAGACTGCTGCTAAGCTCCACACGGCTGGAGGAATTTCCAGCTAAAGCCTCGCTAAAACCACCCCTCTCTGAGCACATCTCTCTAGTTGATCACCCAGACTAAAAGGATATCACCAAATGCTTCAAAGTGCCAATGTGACTGCCCAAACACCTCTATGATGAAGAAACAGAAGAGGCTAAGACTGCATGATCACAGCAACACAGAGAAAAAAGTTATGGTCCAAATACACTCAATGGACAAAATAATTGAAATATCCTTCTTAATGATTGAATTTAGGTGTTCAACTTCATCCTATTGCCACACAGGTGTATACTAGAGGTGGGAATCCCCAGGCAAAATCATGAGAATCAAACAAATAAATTAAATGATGTAGAAAACAAATTCAGCTTTGCAGAGTAAAAAAGAACTAATTAGCATCTGCAGTAAGGAGAGTCAAAATGCTGAATTACTTCTTGTAAATAACAGCACTGAACATAGAACATAATGAAATAATACCAACGAGGGACAGAGCAAATGAGCTTCTCACACATACGAACTGCTCAGGCGATCAAACCCAGCCTATCACACACTCCTCATTACCGTCCTTCTGATCACTCACACCTGTTCCTTATTAGTTCTCTCCTGCACCTTAGTTCTCTGCTAAGTCCCGTGGTTCTCACCTAGTTTCTAAGCGTTTTATAATGTTGTGGATTATCGCAGACTTACCGTGCTTCCGGTTTCGTCTCGCCCTTATTGGATTACATATGCCGATCACTTATTACCTTTTTGTGACCCTGGACCGTTTGTTGACGCTGATTCCGCCTATTGATTACTCCAATAAACACCAGTTTTGTCTCTGTACTCTGCGCCTGGTTCCGCCATTTACTCGCACGCGTTACAGAGGTCAGTTAGTGAGTGCTAATGTTTAAGTTCTTGTGTAAAAAACAGAAGCTGATCTATATGTTAAGATGCAAGTGTGCTCGATGATCGATTATTGCCATTTGTTAATCGATTCAGAATCGTTAACGTCCAAATCGCAATGCATCTAAAAATCCAATTTTTCCCCCACCCCTAGTGTATACATCAACCACCTAGTCGTGTAGGCTGCCTTTTCAAACATTCATAAAAAATGGGTCATTCTAAAAAGCTCACTAAATTTAAGAAGGTCTTCCCTTCCAGATATTTGATGCTCAACTGAGTGGTATTACTGAGAAGAGTTTATAAATCAAAGCAACCCCACTACAAAGCGACAACCCAGGTAAAGTTACTGAGCGGAGTAGCCAAGTGCGCCGGCACAAGTCACCAATTCGGCGTTCCAAACCTCCTCTAGAAAACTGTGCACGAGGAGCTTTTATTATGGGTTTTCATGGAAATGGTGCATGCAAGCCTAATATCACAAAGCCCAATGCAAAGCATCAGATGGAGTGGTGTAAAGCACACTGCCACTGGACTCTGGATAAGTGAAAACATGTTCTGTAGAGTAAATTGCACTTTCCTATATGGCATCCTAATGACTGAGTCTGGGTTTGGCAAATGTCAGAAAACAATGGCCAACTGCAGAGTTTGGGGCAGGAGGACTGGTGCTATAGGTTTCTTCTTCAAAGGTCGGACTTTAGTGGAGAGAGATAGTAATGCGTCAACATGCCAATACATTTATGACAATTGTAAATACAACAGAGGCTAGGTCCTCTGTTCGAAGTGTCTGACCTCACAAATGCACTTCTTGATCAATGGACAAAAATTTCCACAGGCGCACTCCAAAATCTTGTAGCATGCCTTCCTGCCATTGAATAAGGTGACTCTGGTTATCCCGACATACCACAGAGGTTCAGCTGTTCTTGCAGGATTTTCCTGACATTTACTTAGTTCCATTTGAAAGCAAAAGCCATCGTTCGCATATGATATTTGTCATGTGACATTACCAAGAACTGTACGTCCTGCCATAATTGAAAGAAAAATACAGGAAGGAAACAGGTCTGGCTGCCAAGAATTCTATGGTAACATATCGTAACAAGGAGCTGCAGGAGTTTCTGGTAAAACGGGTTGTGTGGTGGGGTGGTGAGACTGAAGGTGAAATTCAAGCACTGTTACATTTTTGCAAAAACCTAAGTTAAGATTTTTTTCCACATTTAAACCCATTATAAGTTAAATGCTTAACATTAAAATTATTACTTTTTTTTTTAGATCACAGGTTCGTTACTTCAGCAGTCGATAATATTTATAATCAATAGTAATCACGAGATGTTCTTTTTAATAGGTCATCACTTTAGTACATTGAGCCAAAAGCTGGACATGATGTGAACGTAAATAAGCAATAAGCATTATCTGAATCAGAATCGTTAAAATACAAATGATACCCAACCCAGAAACAAACACTTAGATACAATGATCTGCTTCATCTAATGACTAATCAACATCCACAGGCAATCCCATGTCAATCTTCAACCACATTTAAAACAGGACAGATGTGGATTAATATGTAAACCAGTAAGATGTATGGTGTGTGTTTGTACTCTTATTTGAATATGGAAAAAAATTATCTTTCCTGGTTGCCTACTCTGAATTAATTTGGATGACCATACGGTACTGTTACTACCAAAATATTTTAACCCCTAAACATACATCAAGTACTTAACATTTACCTTTATGTCATTTAGCAGATGATTAAGGGTCTTGCTCAGGGACCCAACTGTAGCAGAGGTGGGATTTGAACCCTGGACCTGCTGGTCCATAGTCTAGTACCTTAACCACTAGGCCACCACAGTCCCACACAGTGCACAGTAACATGCATAGCGAGTTACTGTGCTTATTAAACTTTTGATATTACAGCACTGGCATCTCTCCTGGCACAATTGAGATTGTTGTTAGACTTATTTCTTTCAAATTTGCTAATAATCAAAAACTTGAGCCTTTAGTTGAGGAGTATTCACTCCAAATTGGCACTGCAAATCGATGTCATGTTTTAACTTTAATTCAAAATTTGGCAAACTATATTGATTTACAGTGCATCCGGAAAGTATTCACAGCGCTTTACTTTTTCTACATTTTGTTACGTTACAGCCTTATTCCAAATTGTATTAAATGAATCTCTTTCCTCAAAATTCTACACAAAATACCC
>JAUZSU010179720.1:0-12635 GCA_034780255.1 Parotocinclus maculicauda | reverse complement strand
CTTCTGTTGTAAGCAAATAATGATGTGATTTCAAACAGGTAATTAGAATCATGATTTGGTACAAAAGCAGCATCCAGGAAAGTCTTTGATGTGCTAAGATGAACAGAGGATCTCCAGTCAACAAATGTGTTATAAAATTATTGAAATGTTTAAAAGCAATATACTTGCAGAAAGACTGGGCTGGATCTGCACATTTCTCTGTTTACAGTGTATAATATCATAAAACCAAGGAATTTCAGTGCACGAAGGCCAAGGGAGGAAGCTTCAGCTGAACGCCCATGATCTCTGATCCCTCAAACAGCACAGCAGCACAAACTGCCTCATAACCACAGGGGTATAGGATTACTCTACCAAGCACTACGATACAGAGTTACATTCACAAATGCCACTTAAACCTTTACTGTACAAAACAGAAGTCTCATGGTAAGCATGTCCAAATCATCTTCTCTGGGCTCAGAGGCATCAAGGATGGGCCATCACACGATGGAAACGTGCATTATGGTCAGATAAATCAGTATTTCTAGTGTTCCCCAGAGCAAAGATCATCCAGGCTCAGCAACAAGTCCAAAAGGTCTGTCATGGGACGGCAGTGGTTTAGTGCCCATGGCAAATGACAGTCACACTTCTGTGATGGCAGCATTAATGCAGAAAGATCCCGATACCAAATATCGGATCGGTACAGCCCTAATTTTAAGTGTGGTGAAACGAAATGGCAATGTTACACAGCGGAAATGTTTTGTAATGTTGTTTAATATGCTGTAAAACTGAAAATAGGGAACACAGGATATAATAAATTTAATTTAACTATAGTAAAGGATATAATACAAATTTAATACAGTCAATATAGTACCATATTCCTATTTTGTCGCGTTTCGTCCCGCATATGTATTTAGCCAGTATTAAGGATGTCAAATACAATGATGTTTACATATTTAAACTACGCTACATCAAAACACAATCATACCTTCACGATGACACCTGTTGGGATATGCTTCAGTACCACACAGTTACTCGTTTTGTTAGTAGCTTGACCACCAGGCCCGGAACCACGGACGAATTGTTCTTCCAAATCTTCCTCTCGTAAAACTGGCAGCTCAACCCGGTGTTTTTTCCCTGCTACCCGAATGTCCTGCCACTTATCAGACTTACTGCAGCAGAGGCGACAGTGAAAAAGCCAAGCCCCTGTAAGGGTTTTTGCACAGAGGATGAGACGAACTAATCTCAAGGCCAGCATTCCGGCTGCTCCGCCTGCACTGCAAACGAACAGAACACGGTGCGAAATTATACTCGAATCCAGAGGGTCTGTTCGAACTAATAAACTAATTTATTATGGATAATCACGATTTATCCAAACGCAAATCTATAAAACGCTACCAGAGGCACCTTCTCAGCAACGGGAAACTCCAGGACGGCTCTTCAAAATAAAAGTTGGCCCGAACTCCCGGAGCAATAGGAGAAGTAATGTCAGGTGAGAAATGTAGAATTATCGTAACGGAGACATAAAATTATCGTATTTTGAGGGAAATTATCGTACCGTCATAACCAAAACAACAAGTCTATTGATGCGCTATAGTCACTCTAGTGTTAAACAAAATATGACATTTAAATCGCAGGTTCTTACTCAAAATTCCTTCAGGAATTTGCTAATTTTCTTTTCTGTTTAGTACTTTCAACAGATAAGGCTCTAATTGTAGGTGATTTTAACATTCACGTACACGTTATGTACAAAATGAACAGGATCCACTTAAAATTGATTTGAGTCCATTTTAGAAACCATGAGTATCACTCAGAATGGGATGGGACAGACGCACCGCTGTAATCATACTTTAGATCTAATATTAACGTTTGGTACTGATATAGATAATCTAGATGTTTTTCCACAATGTGAGTTGATTTCTGATCACCATCTCTTAGTCTAACAATAAGATTTATTATAGAAAACCTTAGACATAAATCTCAATGCTCATTAAATCACCCATTTATTCAGCAACCTTCCAGATGCAGAACTAGTGTAGATTTTTGTTTAATTACTTCTAAATTAGGACTAGAATCTTTTAACCCAAATCACTAACACTGAACTGTCCTCACTGATCAGATCAAGTCAGCAACATGTTTATTTGATCCAATCCCTACATATTTACTCAAACAATTAATACCTAGTATCATAGAACCATTACTTCTTATTTTCAATTCATCCCTTACCTGTGGTTTTGTCCTTTAAATGTGCCGTAATAAAAACCCCTGATTAAAAAAGCCAATCTTGACCTTTGTGTTCTGTCTCATTATAAACCAATGTCTATCAGCAGAAAATACAGAAATACAGATGTAACAGTATTTCTGAAACATTGATTTGTCCTTCCATTGACTTGTCATTGTTCTTCCATTGCTGTTTTGCTGCTCTGCTGGACGGTCCAAACTGACTGGTTTGATCTGACCGTTCTCATTCAAGTCACACGTCTACGGATCGGATACGTTTCGGATCTAGGAAGTGACTCAAATCTGATTAGGAAAAAAAACAGATCTGAGCCACATTGAGGCAAAACAATTTGATTTGGCAATGTGAATGTAGCCTTAGAACCCTGACCAACATCCCACAAATGTGCAGTAGAGAGCAAAAGTCCTGTGACCGGCACTGACACTTAAAGCCACTATGCACCACGCATGAACAATAATCACACGCTTTTATTATTGCTTTTACACATTCAAGAATCTAGTATATAGAAGTGTCCTAAAGACACTTGAGTATCACTAATTCTTGGCACAATGGCCTGATGTTGTTACATATTTAACTAAATAAAACAGAATAGACAGATTGAATAGTTGAAAGAGGACTTATCATTGAATTTGTCTTCAAAATAGTCCCTGAATTAAGGACCTTATGTGGGTAATAATTAGGTGTTTAACAACCTGATACAATGCATCTAATTAATTACAACTTTGCCTAGCCAGAATCACTGGACACAAAGCGAGAACAACCCCAGACAGAATCCCCTCCTGAATTAATCTAACACCCATCATTTGAACCCACATGAACAGGAGAAGAACATGCAAAATCCACATAGAAAATACCCAGGTCAATCCTTTTTGGAACTGAACTTCTTGTATGTGATCATGTATACTGTCACACTGCTACGAAAATATGTTTTTCATATTCATAAAGTGGCCAGAGCTGGAAAATTGCTATACTAAGCATTGCTAGTCTGTGGAAATGCCACAAGTGTTAGTACCTGTGATCAAATCACAGGTTTGTTGATGCATAAAGCAGTTTCAGTACTGTCATTGTGGTTCCCAAAACTAATTATACCAAAATTATATCGGGATGAGCATTCGAAATTAAACTAGTGCCAAATTACAATTAGGGACAATTGCTTTGTTGAAATCTGCTATAACACACACAGCTAAAAGGAGGAAGAGTATAATTTATTATATTTGCCAGAGCATTTTGTTAAAAATTGCCTGAACAAAATGCAAATAAGCGTTTTTGATATTGAAGCACCCCTCATGGGCTAACAATATGTGTTATACAAGATCAAGTATGATTCAGTAAAATGTGTGCATTTTTAAACCCAATGAAACAATGTATGTGTACATTTAGGTTTGTAATATTCAGAACCTTCTTGCGTGGTTTTGAGATTATCTGGATTATCTGGAGAGAGATAAAATGGCACCTCTGGCTTTTATTTGTTCATCTCGGGTAACGATGGGAATTCTTTTGACTTAGCTCTCTAAAAATAACCAGCTCATTCGGCTACCAAGTGGTTCCTTGAATGGTTTTGTTGTTTAAATTCATTTAATACATAGGAAATGAGTAATGTGAAAAGGAAAAAGATTGTTCCATGTTGAGTATATGAAATAGTATATTAGCTAATTAATTAATAATCATTCCACACACTCTGCACAAAGACAAGGGTCTGATTGTGTATATTAGTTTAAAATCTGCAACTATACTAAAACAATCTACAAACAAATTAAAATGTTCAAAACAAAAAAAAAGCAGCACCTAGGTGACCCATCTAAATTACGATTTTTGTTTTCTAATTGCACAAATTAATTTCACATTCATTTTCCTTAGCTTTCTGGAGTGTATTAAGTATGTAACGCTCTCATGGTCTCTCGTTGTCACAGCAGTATTCCTCCTTGGTGTGTGTGTGTGTGTGTGCAATTTTTTTTTGTTTTTTTTTTTAATTAGCTTGTGCAATTGATAAGCTACAGCATTGTAATACTAATTACAAAACCAGTCCAGTCTTTGGTAATTATTCACTGTTCACTGCCACCTACTAAATAATAATGTAAACTGTAATTATTCCACTAAATCAAGAATAGTCGTTCATCAGTAGCTGATACAACCACATGGAAAAGGGATTACCTTAGATTACCTCTGTCATTCACATATGCCACTTAAAAGGTTACTGTGCAGTGTTTTAAATTATGTTACCGTCTTTGTTAACCATGTTCAGAAGCGCCATCAACTTCTATGGATCAGGGAACAAAAGCGTGGGTGTGTCATGGGATGGGGCTGTGTCAGAACCCTTTCAGAGCAATGCAAGCTTCAAGATAGCATCTTTTCAGACAATACAAAACAAGCCAAATCAGAGAACACTTAGGCATGAAATATGCAAATCCCATTCAGTTTTTTTTTCATATTTTGACAAACTGGAAATCGTCTGCCGTCCTTCATTCTCCTCAAAAACTCAGCCTTTTGTATATACATTTTGTATCAAATCAAGATTACAATCACTTGTTGAAATAATCTCATTATATTGTTACGTCACTATTTTTTGCAGGCCTGAAATGCAGGAATGGACGTGTATGACAATGTATATTGTATAACAAATAAAATTAGGTTGACCAGACAAAACATGAAATATCTTGAGTTCATACTGTCTACAATTAAATACAAATGTAAGACACATATTCATTGGGTTTGTATAAGTTTTCATTTTAAAACTCATTTAAGATCATTGAATCTTAGACGTTTGGGTGTGTTTCAAAATGAGTACACAAGCAAAAGTAATCCTCCTCATCTATTAAATCTTATATATTCAAAACAACCTGGCAAAAAGTGAGTTTGTGTCTGTTAACATGTTTCTCAGAGTGCCTCATTTTAAGGTAAATCAGAAGTTTAGTTGTTCTCGGCACAGAAAACAATGAAAGTCTATTAATTTTCGGATCTTTTAACGTAATAAAAAATATGCATTTCAAAATGTAAATACACTGCTCACAAAAAATAGGGGATATTTCATTAGGTGATATTTCATTTTGTGCTAATATTTTTGTGTATTCAAGATCTGATAACATGTTAGCAACACAATAGGAAATTAGGGCCAGTGTAATTGCCTTGGCTGCTATCAGTTAAAGCCCTTAGTTAATGAGCATTTTCTTGGTGACACAGTAGTGCAGGGGTTGGTTCTATCACCTTACAGTGCTACAATCCCTGGTTCGAGCCCGACCCCAGACTCCACCTATTAGGAGTTTACATATCCCACCCATGTCCGTCTGGGTTTCTATTGTGTCTATTGTGTCTAGCAAACACTGTAGACTGACAAGCCAGATATCAGTTTTATTTTATTGTATTATATTATATTGTGCTTTTAAGCTATGGAAATTGTGCTTAGCCACTTTGAAAAGGCTTACCCTAAAATAAGTTTTTGCCCATTGCATTTGTATGACCTTTATCTATGGGAGTAGGTAATATTTCTAAGGCACACCTAGAGCTCAAATTAAGGTGGAGGTTAGGCGTGCTCATAATTTGAATTCCACTGCTTTGAAACTTAAGTGTGGCTGAATGAAATCCTTGAATAACTTGTAGTTCAGCATTTTGTAGTTTGCAGCATTCCATCTCGAATTTACAGACAAATATGTAATATACAATATATGCACTATACACTGTTATGTTATATGTGACCAATATAATCATAATTTAGCTTGATTATTTTTTATTATTTTAACAGTATGCTTATTTCTTGCAGCTGAATGAGGCTGAGACATTATTTTGTTTGGCTCTTCCCAAGCGATTCATAGTGTGACTAGTAGGCTTGGTACATTTTTATCTGGTTGTATCTGAGGGTAATTTTTTGACTCAGTCCGTTGGTTTGATAAACAGGTAAACGCAGTGGTTAAAAGCAGCTTTTTCCAATTATAGAATATGGCTAAGATTAGAAACAGCCTTTCTTATTCAGATTTGAAAAAAATATTCATGCTTTTGTTTCTTCCAGACTTGACTACAGTATTGTGCTGTATAGATCCATAAATCTATAAATCTGTATAAATCTTTGACGCAGCATTTTAAAGTTAGCAGAATATGCTGCTGCTAAACTATTGACTTACACAAAGAAGAGGTGTCACATTAAGACTGGCTTAATACATTTTAAAATACAAATCAATTATTTTGATTTATTATTAGCTCTCGTTGGATTAGCCTCCCCATATAAGCAGTATGCTCACTGCTCTGATGGTCGATAGTTCACTTAGGTTAGCGTCACAGAATGCACTCATTGTCCCCCAAACACTTGTTAAATTGAAAGGCATTCAGGCATTTGAAAACATATTTCTATAAGTTTGCATTTGAATAATTGGAAATGATGAAAGAGGTGTGTGTGTTTGTGTTTGTGTGTGTGTTTGTGTGTGTGTGTGTGTGTATATGTGTGTGTGTTTGTGTTTGTGTGTGTGTGTGTGTGTGTGTGTGTATGTGTGTGTGTGTGTGTTTGTGTGTACTTTAAAGGCTTGTTAATTACGTTAATAAACTGTATTACACAGTACATTTGTTTGTGTTTTTCACTGTTGGGGGTTTGGGTTGGGGGCAAGGTGAGACCATTTTATTATTATTATTGCGAGACCATCCCCAGGATCCCCACGAAATTTAGGTCGGAGCCCCAAATGCATGATCCACAGACAGACTACCAACTAAAGTAAGTATTTATTAAATAACATAAGGCAGAGACAGAAAAAATAATAAAAGGGGAGGAGCTCAAGTTCGGCAACCACAGGGTGGAAGCACCATCTGGAGAGGAGGAAGGGCTTATGTGCAATAAAGCATCAATGGCAGTGCTCCTTTATAAACAAATTACAGATATCATGATACTCTCAAGGTTCATGGAACTTGATAATGACCTGGTCCTATTGGACGGGATGGTGGCTGAGTGCAGGCAGTGGGCATGGCAAGTCTCAGACCACTCATGCACATGTCCAATTGTCCAAGTGAAACAAAACTTGTTTGCAAATTTATTTTTTAATGAACAAAGTTCGTAAGCAACAGTAGTTCTTGTTTGTACATTTGCTATACGTGTTAATCACACAATAAAGGTTTAATAAACATTTAATATGGTACATAGCACGTCCCGTCTTGTATAATAGGACATGTTAGTTTTAATTTTTTTAAAAAGTACAGTCTGATTTTGTCATATTCCAGCTGTTTAATATCCAGGGTGAGATTTTTGATCTGTAAAAGCATAAGCTGTATGGCAAGCTCAATAGTTATTTTATATAGTGCCGTTACAGTGTCTGTCCCTGTCTCTGTTTGAGGGTTGCAACTTGTTCATGAATACAAATAATGATTTACATAAATTCACCCTACCACACCTACACGTGAAGGTTCCAGGTTTGGATAAATTCCCAGACCATATATTCTTGTGTAAGCAAGCGAGAGAAAAACAAATGAATAAAATAAAAAAAAAATTAAAATCACTTAGTTTAAATATGATACCTGCAAACGTTCCAAACAAATTGGGACAGGGGCTTGTTTACCACTGTGTACATCATTTTTACTTTTAACAACACTCAATAAGTGTTTGGGAACTGATTGCTAAAGCTTTGTAGGTAGAATTCTGTCCCATTTATGCTTGATGTACAACTTCAGTTGCTTAACAGTCCGGGGACTCCGTTTGTCGTATTTTGTGATTCATAATGCGCCACACATTTCAATGGGAGACAGGTCTGGACTGCAGGCAGGCCAGTCTAGTATCCATATTCTTTTGCTATGAAGTCACGCTGTTGTAACATGCAGAATGTGGTTTGGCATTGTCTTACTGAGATAAGCAGGGACGTCCCTAAAAAAGACGTTGCTTGGATGGCAGCATATGTTGTTCCAAAACCTGTATGTACATTACATTTCATTTAATGGTGCCTTCACAGATGTGCAAGTTACTCATGCAATGGGCACTAACACACCCCCATACCATTAGAGATGCTGGCTTGACCAAAACCAATTTGAAATGTGTACTCATCAGACACACTTTCTACTTTGTTAAACTTTATTGTTATTCCAATTTAAAAGACAATTTGTGTCCGCCCATCTCAGATGAGCTGCCCAGAGAAGCCAGAGTCATTTCTGGGTGTTGTTGATATATGGATTTCCCTTTGCATGGATACGTTTTTAACTTGTACTTGTAGATGGAGCGACAAACTGTGTTCACTGGCAATGGTTTTCTGAAAGTGTTCCTGAGCCCATGTGGTAAAATATCGATTACAAAATGATGTCAGTTTCTAATTTTCCAGTTGTTCTTTTTTTAGCCTTGCTGCTTAATTGCAGAGATTTCTCCAGATTCTCCAAATCTTTTTCAATGATATTATGGACTGGAGATAAAGAAATCCCTAAATTCCTTGCAACTGCATGACGAAAAACGTTGTTCTTAAACTGTTGTTTGCAAATTGCAAATTTATGCTCACACAGTTGTTCACAAAGTGGTGAACCTCGCCCCAACCTTGCTTGTAAACGACCGAACCTTTCGCGTATGCTCCCTTTATACCCAATCATGACATTTACCTGTTTCCATTTAACCTGTTTACCTGTAGAATGTTCCAACAGATGTTTTCTGAGCATTCCTCAGCTTACCCAGTCTTATTTTGCCCTTGTCCCAACTTTTTTTGGAATCCAGGCATTGTTCCAGGCATTAAATTCAAAATGAGTTAATATTTGCAAAATACAATAAAGTTGATCGGTTTGATCGTTATTTTGTCTTTTTAGTGTATTCAATTAAATTTGAGTTGAAAAGGATTTGCAAATTATCGTATACTGTTATTATTCATGGTCTTTGGAGTGTGGGAGGAAAACGACATACCCAGAGTAAACCTATGCTGACACTGGGAGGACATGCAGACTCTACACAGAACACACTGAAAAGACCCCGTGGGATTGGGCCCAGGATCTTCTTGCTGTGAGGCAGCGGTGCTACCCACAATGCCACATCAATAGCTCTTGGTACATTAAGAGAAAAATTGGAACGAAAAACACAAGTGCAGTGTCCCAAAAG
Source organism: Parotocinclus maculicauda (assembly GCA_034780255.1). Lineage (NCBI taxonomy): Eukaryota > Metazoa > Chordata > Actinopteri > Siluriformes > Loricariidae > Parotocinclus > Parotocinclus maculicauda. Next base: position 3,387 of record JAUZSU010179720.1, on the reverse strand, counting down.
AACACATTTTCAGTGGGTGTCTCAGGAGACCGCAAGAGTACGAGCCAGGTCGTGATTTTGCAACACTGCGATATTTGAAAGAACTTCACCATAATAAAAACCAGACTGAGGGTAATAAAATCCCACTATTCCTTCTGCTGCTGGGAACCTAAAGCCCTGTTCTCATCTATTCATTACTTCACAACACTCACAAAGCCAGAATTGCCCACCCACATCAATTTCTGTACTGGCACGCTTTAAATTACTGGCATATACTGTATATCAAGATACATGGAGCTCCTGAAACCCGGTCTAGCTTGCCGGACAGTAAATGGGATCTACAGTACTTATGCATCAGCTTTTACCTTTAACAACTACTGTCGCAGAGACTAGAAACAAGCACGTGGATTCCTCCAGAATTGATTGTAAGGCATGAAAAAGGACATTGTCTGAAAATGCCTCTCTGTCCAGTTACTAGAGTCCAGGTGCAGAGGTGGCAAGTATATTGATTTTTGCCAGTTACTGCCTGATACAGCGCAAAACAGTTTTCAATAGTGTGTCTTGATTCCAATTTTAGGATTTGGACAGGCACGTTATATGGGCAATGTTTTACACGCTGGCCTAGGGGGTCCATCTCATTTCATCGCAGATAGATGGTTCTCAGTACTGTCTGCTGATTGACCAATCAGCCGTTCCACCCTCCTCCGCTCCTCAATGCTACCCACCCCAAAAAGTCCACTCAACATCAGTTGAAAGAGTTAAAAGAGGAAGGAGGTGTCTGGTAAATAGAAAATGCTTCCACTTCTTTTAAGGGGTAAATTCATTACTCTCCTGCCCTGACTTATGTATGACAAATGTGCTGACTCCAGGAGCATGGATCAATCTATTAATCTGAACCAGGGGAAACTGTAATATAATATATTGAGCATTTTTTATAATGTAATATGCATTTTTTAAAAACTTGACTGGGTAGTTCATGAAGATATACATGTATTCTAGGTTTGCCCACAGTGTTGGTGCATACAACAGTACTAACATCTTAAAGCCAGCAAAGTTGGCATAAACACATGTGCACACACATTATTTATACTGTTGATGAAAATGCATTTACTGTTGTATTTCTTACCAGACACCTCTGTAGACCATCACCATGCAACTCAAACCCTAATTATTTAGCTCCCACAACTCTACTGAAACAGTCTGAACCAAAATGGAAACCTTATTCTGCCCTTGTCAGCACGGTGTCTCGGTGGGTAGCTTACAGCAATAAGGTCCCAGGTTCATTCTCAGGGAGGAGCGGTCTGGGTCTCTAAAGCGGCCCTTAGTGTGTGACGATGTGTGTGACTGTGTGTGCGTGTCCTATCATGGATTGGCGCCCCGTCTAGGGTTGTTCCTGCCCTTGCGACCAGAGTTGCCGGATTGACACCGGCTGGCCCGCAACCCTGGGTGGATTAAGCAGAAGATAATGAATGAATGAATTCTGCCCTTGTTGTTTTGCTTAGAAATGGATTTTTAGAACAAAGTGGAGACAACCTTCTGGATGTTGGTACTTTTGAAAAAATAATGTTGTCTGAGGTATTGAACTGCACTGACTGTGAAGTAGTATTTCAAGGCATTTCTTGCAGTTTTGGGTTTAGCCTGTTTTGCCCAGGAGCAAATAAACCCACAATCATAAAATTTAAGCCTTTAATCTGTTACAGAATTAGCAATAATGGACATGTAGAAAACTTAACCTAGTGTGGGTTAGCCTTTCCGTATGATTTGCCTTTTTTAACAAACATAAAAGTGTCAGTGTTGTTCCACTCAATGGTAAGGCCTTCAAACAGTTAATGAGTAATCGAAAAATGTTTTCCAGTGAGTTTTTGTTTAATCGGAGACCACATTCTTTATTTACTTCAGATTTGATCTGGTTGACTTGTTCTCAAGCCACTTCTGGTTGGTCTTCACAGTGTGTACAGGAGCAGTCGACTAGTTGAAAAATAATGTGATCATTCCTTTTTGGTAAACAACCTTTCAGTTTTGTGAAGTAAACATTTCTTCAATGTATGACTGTATTTTTCACAGTGAAGCAGCTCACTTGTGCCAGCAGCTGTAAAGGTTCCCATCATTAAGACATGGCCATCATATGTGGACATTTAAAACCTTAATTTCATCATTGTTTGCAAAAAGTGGGTGAATTTCCCAGTTTACAGCCCTCTCCCAAAACAGTTATTTGCATCAATATTTAGTGACTAGCAAAAGGTGATACAGGTCTCAGGAGTGTATTTTTGGTTCTTGCCAATTTTCTGACAAAAGATATGTGGTTAGGACCATTAATAGCTCAATACTTTGCCGTTTTAGGTTGGTCAATTTTTTACCCAGGAGTCTTTGCCCAGCCAAGTTCTTTTTTTAAACTGAAGAACGCATTTTTATGCTCTATTTGGCAGACACAACCAAGCATTTATGTACATGAATAGAAACTAAACCAATTTATTATTTGCCTTCTTATGAGCAGGAATAACACTTTGCATAGCTGCTAAAGGCAGAAACATACATTTCATCAATCACTGTCAGGGATTTTCAGATTTGCCCATGCGACTAAAACAGTTTCAAATGATTGTACATGCTTTGGAAGAGTTTTTCTATCAAAGGCCCTTGGAGAAAAATGCAAGATGATCTACTGCGATCAAAGTAATACAATTTACTAATTTCCATCAGACAGAGAAGGGCCTTCAAGCAGAAAAGATGGCCAATGTTCAGGGAGGGGGAGAGAGAGAGAGAGAGAGAGAGAAGCGAGACAAACATCTAACTGCAGTGTTATACACTTAGTTCAGAATCTCTGTTCTTGATGGGTGGTTTAACCACAGTACAGGTGCTCTCTTTAACTGACATTTAGATGGCAGGCTGAGCTATAAAGTCTGTGATAATGTGCTCTATGGCGGGCTGATAGCACAGTAATTGAAAAATTAGTCTCTTTCACCTGTACCTCAGTCTGAAGGAGTGCATCCCCCAACCCCAAGTGCAAGGGCAGGTAACAGAGGAAGCACTAAATGGATTATAGCTCTCTTCAACCTTAAATATAGGCACTACATACTGTACATCAAATCCAATTCCATTACAACCCAGTGATGCTGGACAAAGAGGAGGAAACATTTTTGACACAGTCTGACAGCTTCCTTATTTGCATGATACCAGTTTGATCCGTGCATCTGGTAATTCCAAGCTCAGTTTGGCCACTTTATGAAACTGAAACAATGTTATGCATTAATCTTAAGGTTCATTTTAGCCTGCAGAACAAAAATGTTATGGCCACATTCACTAGGACATTTCTCATTCTTGTGTGTGCAGACTCTGTGTGTGTGTGTGTGTGTGTGTGTGTGTGTGTGTGTGTGTGTGTGTGTGTGTGTGTGTGAGTGTGTGTGTGTGTGT
>JAUZSU010179709.1:0-12636 GCA_034780255.1 Parotocinclus maculicauda | reverse complement strand
GGTACTTTAGGATTTGGTCCGAATAAGCGGCTGGTCCCATTAACCGGTGGTCCAATTAACCGGAATCGACTGTATTTCAAATTTTATAAAAGATACTGTAGTATCAAATTGTGTTATAATTAATATCATTTATATTTAAATAACACTGTGCAATGTGCACATCTCAACTAGTACAGTAAGGTTTAATTAATGTCAATTACAGTTGATGTTTCACATATCATATTGCTGATGTTATATCTGTACATACGCAGTACATAACCACACAGTTACACTCTCGTTTAGCAACTATAAAGAGAAAACAGAAATAAACGTACTTCTCTTCAACAATTTCCCTGTAGGTCTTAATACTTTTGCGTCTCTGTGTCCCTTCATCAAAGCTCAGCATTCTTTCCATAATTTTCCTCTCCTCTTCTTTCTTTATCAGGTCTTGAGACACACTTCTCCTGCGACTTTTCCATTTCGCCAGGTCCTGGACACACACACACACACACACACACACACACACACACACACACACAAACAGTGAGCAAGTGATGCCCAACAGTGGACTGGTTTGCATTCTCTCCATTCTCGGTAAGAGAGGTGACCAGGAACCAAATGGTCACTCTGGCTGACATCCAAATATCTTGTGTGGACAATGATTCTTGAATCTTCCAGAAGGTCATCCATCACTGCAGCACTCAATCAATTTTGGCTTTATGGCAGAAGGGCCAAACAGAAGTCTCTCCTCAGGAAAAGACACATGAAAAAACTCCACCCAGTATTTCATTGGGTTCTTGGTCACCTCTCTTACCAAAGCCCTTCTACCACGATTACTTAGTTTGATTGGGAGCCCAGCTCTAGGGCAAGTCCTGATTGTTCCACACTTTTTACATTTAAGAATTTGAGGCCACTGTGTTCTTGGGAACTTTCAGTGCAGCAGAAATTTTCTACACAATAATGCCTCTGAGCTCTACAGGCAGTTCTTTCCTCTTCATGACTTGGTTTTTGCTCTCGTATGCATTACTTAATTTGGAAAAAAACACATAATATCAATATAACAGAATTTATTACAGCTAGATCCAATCAGTGTGTAGAAACATCTCAAAGAGCTCAATTTCAAATGTCATATCAAAGGATCTGAATAAGTACTGTATGTCCAAATGAAATTTGACTTTCCTTTCTAATAAACTTGCTAACATTTCTAACATTCTGTTTTCTCTTTCTCATTATGGGGTGTTGAGTGCATTTTTATGAGGGAAAACCTTAGTGTATGTTCCTATTTTCACCTTTTATACTCAAAACTTTAGTACTTAAAATATTAAATATAACAACTTACGTCCTGCCACTGGCTGTCCTCCTCCTTCATCCGGTGATACTGGCCATGTATCAGCTCATGCCGAATCTGGCTGTGGGGGGTCTGCATGCCATCTTCCTCACCCCTCATGTCAATCATACTCACACTCCTAAAGTAAAGTCAGAGATTGTAAGGATGGATTCATTTGATACGAATAAATTAAAAATAAACTAAAACCTCTCACTGTGATGACGAACTAAGGATGAATAAACCTTCACTTGGCAACATTTTCTGCGGCCAACACAAAGCATTCAAGCAGAAGAAATGTTAGTGATGGTAGTGCAGAGCAAGCCCTATCCAAACCCCAAAGGAAAAACTCCAACTCAGACCTTAAATAGCAGGTGACAAATGATGGTGTCACTTTCCATGATGTGTCCTCGCTCAAGTTGCCAGATTTCAGCCCTTCAAAAGTGGACATGACAGGGGGCATCCTGAATGTGTCACATCTGGTCCTGAGTTTGTCTGCCATAAATTTGTACGGCTGCCTTTTAAAACGTCACATCTACACATCAGTTGTGTTTCCAGAGACATACTCCATAGAGAGTATCGTAGTGTATAGTAACATTATATAATATGACCTGTGGTCCAGACCTGGAACACTAAGCTAAAAACAAGATTTGAACACCTGGCAACTCTGTGTCCAGCTAGTACACAAAGTGACATCATACTCTACTGTACAAAAAGGTGTCAAGCCAAGTCAAAACAGGTTTATTTATTTAGCGCTACAATATAAGATGATCTTCTAAGACCAATCATACATTGAGCAAACCCAGGGCAACAGTGGCAAGGAAAAACTCCCTAGATGTTACAAGGAGACCACTGAGAACTCATTTTATAGTCTATTTTGTTTTATAATTTAGTTTAATTCAAATGTTATTATTGATTTGTTATTGATTTAAATTGTTATTTACCTAATTTTGCTATAATTTAATATACTTTTAAGTATTTATTTAATTAACATCTAGGCCACCCATGAAAGTCGGGTCCCCTGTTGAGTCTTGTTCCTCCCAAGGTTTCTTCCTATTACTTTCAGGGAGTTTTTCCTTTCCACTGTCGCTCTAGGCTTGCTCAACTTGGGATTGACCTTTTAAAATAATATAATATTGAAATGCTGCTTTGAGACAATGCACCATTGTAAAAAGCGTTGTATAAATAAATTTGCGAGTAAATTGTTTACAAGTCACTGAAATTCTGAGGCCTTAAATTTGTTATATACCTTACAAGCTCCAGGAATATCAAATATCTTATAGCTTAATAAAAAGATAACGACAAATAGATAGACCTGTAATGTAGCATTTAGTGTAGGTCGTGCACTGTGCAGAGGTTTTTGCACCTCTAGTTAATGTCTTTGTTGAGTTTGACATGTTCTTCCCATTCTGCATAGATTTAATCCAAGTACGCTGGTTTCCTTCCACCTACCAAAACCTCACCAGTAAATGGATAGGCTATTCGTAAGAGCGGTCTTGACTACAACACTTGTGCCAAGAGTCCGTTTCTGCTGCGACGGTCCATTCCGCCAGGTTCCCCCGACATTGCACTGGACACTCTGGATCTTGCGGGTGGTGGGTTAACTCGATCCTTCTAAATTGTCTTTTCGGTCTGTGCCCGGCTTGGTTATGTGTTTCCTGGCCACACATGTAGTGTATACCAAGTTACAGGACTTACACTTATGTAGACACATAAATGTGTCTCTTGTTCAGTCCTGGTTGTAGGTAAGGACGGGTTGTGCAGTATCTAATAATCAGGTACTGTGTGTTGGTACTGACGGCTCTCTCTGCCCTGCCAGAGTTATCTGCCTCAGGAGAACAGTGTACCCCCCTCGAACCCATTACGCTTCATGCGTCATAAATACTCGTTACACCATCCGTCACTGTCTTACATGCATAGGTACAGCACACCATACAGGGGAGATGGGCCTCCTCAGTGACTGGTTGACATTTATGAAGCGAATCTGCTGAACTTCCCGTTTTCACTCTGACAATTAAATTAGGCGAGTGAGGAATGAAGGACCAGGGGAGGGAAGGTGAAAGATGGATGATATCATTCCTCTCGCGCTCTGCTTTAATACCGGAGTCTTACTTTCAGGCTAACATTTTGGAGAAAATCCCTTTAGCAGCTGTGATGTCGTTTTTTACGAGGCACTGCTTTCCAAAGTGCTTGCTGGAATGGATTTTTCTGAGATAGCCTTACCGACTCTTTTCATTTTATGTGTCGAGAGAGAAAAAACAGCATGTCTTAACAAGGGAGCATGGAATTGATTAGATCTAGGGCTCGCTCTGCAGGATAGCTCAGGCCAGGTGGGCCATGGATAGGCCGTTTCACCACTTTCCCTCCTGCAAAATGACGTTCCTTTCTAAGGTTTACTTAAATAGATCGGCTTCTTTGGTCTGTTTTTCAATTTATTTTTAGAGCCATTCTTTGGCCCTTAAAGACATTACCAGGGTGGCTGTTTGTCCTGTTAATTCGGTTTAACTCGATAACCATTTGCCGGATTTGTCCGAGCTTAACCGTGCCTGCCGTATGTGCTCTGTATATTTTGAATAAACAGCACAAAATAGAGACCAGATTTCATTCAGCACGCTGTCATGCTCCCGAGTGCTCAAGTGCTCAAAAATACAGAGACAAAGCGCAGAAGTCCAATAACGCTAAAGAGCCCTTAATGCAGATTCAGTTTTGACATATTATGCTTTATCCTTGTCTTGTTATTCTCATTCTTTACTTCAGACTGAAAGTTGAAACACACATATCCGCCCCGAGAGGGGGGCCTTCAGAGCTGATGAGCGTTAAATAAGACATTTGGAGATGGAAATAAAGTAGAATCAATCCCATCAAAACCACAGCCCTACAACATCTGGAGAAAGAAAGCGAGACAGAGAAGCTTTAAATGTATCCCGACATCTGCTTCACATTAGTGTCCACCTCACTCACGATCTCAACAGTGGGTTTTAAGCTTCAAATCGTCTGCTTATTTCATTCTCTGTACTGGACTCCTAAAAGCAAATAGCGCCATATCTCATCTCTGATCGTGATTGCTGATAGCGCATTACCACAACTTCTCATTTTCGCACCTTGGTGTCGTTGTCCTTTGTGAGGCCGTAATTTGGCGTGTACAAAAACACGCACTTATTTTGACATTTATTATGGTTATGCAAAAACTGTGACACTGTACTTAAGGTACCGGACTGATGACAAGAATGTTGAGAGTTTAAGTCTAAATACTGTCCAGCTGTTGGGTTCTTAAGCAAAATCCTTACCCTTTGTTATTTATGCTGTGTCTTGGAAAATGAGTTGTAAGTTGGTCTGGATAAGGTCATCTGCTTACTGTAAAATAAATTATCTAAATAAGTAATTAAAGTGGTACCTCTGTACTTGTTGCTAATTTGTTTCAGAAGGCACATCGAGTCCCAAAACGACGAGTAGAAAGAGAGTTTGTCCCATAAGCAATAAGGTAAACTGAAGTAATCCGTTCCAGACTGCATAAGTAATTATATGCATTAATGAAGTTGTATTGTATACTTAAACACTAGCGTTGTAGTTGAAAGCTGAGTCCGAGTCAAGACCAATACCTGAAATGGCTGTGACCGAGACGAAATGCAGACCAGACATACAAGCATAAACATGCATGGAGAAGATTTTTCATTATAGATTTAGTCAAATATAACAGTAATTATATATGGCCTCCTAAATTTACTAATTCATTATTTTTTCTTACCTGCTTAATCCTGATCAGGGTCTGTCTGTCTGTCTGTCTGTCTGTCCATCTATCTATCTATCTATCTATCTATCTGTACACGTCAAAATGAGTATAATTGGGATAGTTCAAAATAAAATGCCCCCTAACTAATATATATATATATATATATATCAAATTAAGGAAGTCAACACAGCTTCTACATAAAACAAACATGACCAATTTTTTACACATGAAGAACCACAAATCTGAAGAACTCACATACTCACACAGAAGTTACATTACGTTTGCCCATCCTGTCAATCAATATTTGGTAATAGTCCCTTTGGGAGAAACCTTAGCCTACACACAGCAGTAGCCTTTTACAGTCTCTGTATTGTTGCTTAAGGCATTTTCCCAGTCTTTTTAAAAAATAATTTAGTATAGAAATATTCTCAGGCTGTATAGCATGCCTGAGATCTACCCAGATATATTCAGTTATATGTGGGGACTGTGATGGTCATTGAAAAAACTTGACTTTGGTGTAGGACTTTGTGGTATGTTTTGGATCAATGATGACTTATTGATGTGATGCACAAAATGGACATGCTACATCCATCCATCCATTTTCTTATATGCTTGATTCTGGTCAGGGATATGGGGAAAGCTAGTGCCTAACTGGAAAGGCAGCAATTCATTGTAGGGCACATGCACCCACACACTCACACACACACTAAGGATATTTTAGAGACACCAATTAACCTAACATGCATGGCTTTCTAATGTGGGAGGAAACACATGCAAACTGGAGTATTAGGTTAGGATCAAAGCAGGGACCCTGGAGCTGTGAAACGACCGTGATAACTACTGTAACGCCGTGCCACCCCATCACATATAGTCTGAGAAGACTGGTGAAAATTTGGAATGAATTTTCTCGACTGTTACAGTGTTTTTGTTTACAAATAAAATTAATAAAAACACACCTCAAAGCTTTGCAACAACAGCTTGAAACCTAATTAAGATCAAATAGACCTTATTTAAGATTAAGATTAATTAAGATCCTGCTGACTTTCATGGACTTTCCTCCACAGTCACCTGACCTAAAGCCCATTTATGGGCCACTCAAAGACCAAGCATTCAGTACATAACAAAAAGCTTTTTGGAATATTGTGACTGATTTGATTTTGCATAAACTTGTGGCGTCTGTGTTAGCAAAAGGGAAAACATACCAAATATGTATAAATTCAGAATTATATACTGTTTTGTTTACTCCCATTCGGGAAATTTCCAGCCTCGACTCTGCTTAACTTCTAAGATGTGACAAGATTGGTATTCTCATTGCGTTTTGACCATAATTATTCAAATTGTTTAGCTAATGTTATGAGATGTAATGAAAAACTTGAAGTGGCTGAGACCGGCTGAGCTTAAATTTAAGAAAAATGCAAAATGCAACATTTTCACTAGTCTCCAGCGTTTGGTTCCCGCTGTATCTGTGCCTGTATGTGCATGTATATGTGTGGTCTGGATCACTGATAGGTTCTGTCATCCTGTTTAGGAAGTGGACTCTCACCTCCTGTTTCCTTCAGCTCCCTTTTCTATTATGACTACATTACAGCTCCTCTGAGTATACAGCAAGCACACACACACATATATACATGTGTGTTATATAGCAAAGCTTGCCAAAAAAGTTGTTGTTCTCAAAAATATAGAGACAACAATGTCATTTAAAGAATTTATCTATATTTCATCTTTTAATGCAGGTCAGTAAAAGCAAAACGATCAATTTATACCTTTTAATGCTTATTTACTGTCATTTTTTTGTTTGGAAAGACTAATTCGTAGCGCTCAAATCACTTTCTCATTCACACACACATAAATACCAAATATATCTTTTACATAACTAAGAAATATGGACACTCTTGCTCTCTGACACCCACCCACAAATAATTGAGATGCCATTTGTTTAGTCAGTCCCCTTTAGTCCACTTGGCTGACCTATGACTCAAGCTCTCCACACCATTTGGTGCAAGTGTACTGGGGCTCTCTTTGCCTGGGTGTGCAAACACCCAACACACAACTTTTATTTAGTTTTTTTTTTTTTTTAAGTCAACAATAATAAAAAAAAAAATCATTAAGCAAAGTATTAAATTAGCCTGTCCCACAAAAAGAACACACGAGAGGATGTCATTCGTAAAGAATCGCAGCATCATACATGTTTTTTTAAATAAATAAAGCAGCAGTTTTTGGACAATTGTTTGCAACTTTGTAAGAACAGTTTGAGGAAGGTCCTTTCTTGTTCCAGCATGACTGTGCTACAGTGCACAAAGCAAGGTCCTTAAAGGTTTGGTTGTTTGCGTTAGTTTAATGTCACTTACCTGCACAGAGCATTGAAACCAATGGAACACCTAGAATGAACTAGGATGAACTAGAATGGAGATTGTGAGCCAGGCTCTTGTTTTCAACATCATTGTCTGATCTCTCAAACTTCATCCAGGATGAATGGTCAAAAATTCTTACAGACACAGTCCAGAATCTTGTAGAAAGCGTTCGCAGAAGATTGGACGCTGTTCTAGCAAGAAAGGCGAACCAACTCAATATTAATGCTTATGGATTTATATATGGGACGTCTTAAAAGCTCCTGTAGGTGTAACACATAAGTGTCCCAATACTTTTGTCATATAGTGTGCTTGTACTTTTGGTACTCACATAAAAAGGAATTACCTTGTAACTATTTTTTTTTCATTGCCTAATTTGACTTGCCATATTTCAGTAAGGTATTGTTACTTTACCTCAAGTATTGGGAACAACGCTAGTATTTGTAAATATTAATTTAGTATTTCAGCTATTTAGGGGAAAATCATACACTTGCAATTGACAAATATTATCTTGTCTATGCTGTAATTACTTCTCAAAGAGAATAAAGAGTACATTAGTAACAAATCAATCATCTCAAAGCTGTACAGCTTTCTGCACTCACCAAATGTTGCTTTTTATAGCCTATATAGGACTGAGAGCTTAAAAAAAATCTTAATGGTTCATTAGATGGAGAAATGTCATTTTAAAGTGAGGAGTCTTCACCGTTCTTATATTCCTTCATAAAATTAACAAAATGTTATTTGACCTGTTATAAGACTTCAGCATCTGATGAATCAGAGGGAGGTAAAGTCACTCTCAGGAATCACACATGGAGGCTCTTATTTGATTCTGCTTGATGTTTTTATAGATCACACTTAATTCCCTGTAAATGTCTCCATGGTTTCTTGGGTGATAACTGACTTTGACACGTCTCCGGACCATTGGAGGTTAGGAACAGCAGGACATGCTTCGCTTTCTCTCCTCGTGACTGCGTGCGTGAGATCGTCGTGGCTGCAGAGATGACCTCGGTGTGCCACTGTGGTAGATATTAAAGCATGTAGCGTTAAAACACCTGGACAGCGTGGAAAAGGATGGAATGAACACACGTGAGAGCCAATGAAGGAGAAAAACAGCAAATCAAAAGAGCTCAATAAAGGGTTGCAGAGAGCGGTTCGGCCCTCTCAGGCACACCCTGGTGATTAAGTGCTTGGCTGATGCAGGGCTTGCCATGGTCCACTGCACACACAAAATCCACACATACTCACCCTATACTGAGTGCACTTTATGAGAGAACTACAGAGAGAAGGAGTTACTGACAGCTTCACTAGGGAGTGGAAACATAAGACCACACTGAGGAAAAGAGGGAGAGTAAAAGTGGATTGGGGGAAGGAAGGTGTAAGTCCCACAGGCACGACAATGCCAGAGCCAGAAGGCTACTTAAAACAAAGGAAAATGAAAGTTAGGTATTTTTGTTAGTTTAATTTGTGATAATATAATGATCTGCTTTACTCTGCACTGCTAAATCAGTAACAAGCTATTTTGGCTTCTTAATAAAACAAAATTAGCAGCTCAATGAACTATAATTAGGACATTTCAAGCGATCGTATTAACCACTCTTTGGAACTTATGATTAAAGGGCCTGGATGGCGTGTGCTTAATGTTTGTCGTTGGGTTATGGTTAAAGCTTGGCAAACAGTACAAACATCTGCAAACATCGAACACATGCCATTCAGCAATGTTAAAGGTAAACTGCAGAACTTTTCATCAGAAACTCTATGCATTCAGCTGCTCATTTTGCAGTGCAGAGTAAAGCAGATTATTATAATATCAAAAATTAAACTAACAAAAATACTTAACTTTCATTTGCTTGGTTGTGTGAGCTGTGTTGTGTTGTTTAAATGTGTTTTTATTTTACTTGTGTTTATTTGTAGATCAACGGTCAGATCCAAGTTTGTAGATCTTATCCTGTGCGCGTCAGTCCTGCTTTTGCTGTGTAGTGACACACTGCCCTGACTGCTGGTGTAATGGACGAGTATCTACAGGTCCAACTGCATCACCGGTCTTTCTCCAGTGCTCAACCATATGTCATCTTGTATCCAGGCTAGACACGACCTAACAGGGTAATTAGTGCCTGTTTTTAAATGTACAGTTTTCCCCAATACATTTTTCATTTTGCTCTAATATTATAGTTACTTACACATATCATTGTCTGTTTCAGTTCATTCCACTAACACCTTGGTAAGTTTTTTTTGTTTGTTTTTTTTAAACCAGTAAGTGTACAAAGTAGTTAGTCATGATGCGATTAGGATAGTGTACAAACAAACATCGTTGCTTTTTGTGGCTGCTAAGTACTTTGCACGTAGTGAACTAACACCTGTTATCTTTTCATGTTTGTTCGCCGCACAGCATATTAACTGCTAATTGCTTCTAATTAAAATTAAAGTACCTAACACTGAAGAAAAATGCAGGGTTTTATTGGCAATTTGCTCTTTTGTGAGCTTCACAACACTAGCAGACTTTTACACCCTGGTGATCCCTGACCTGCAGCTCCATGCTAGAGACATGACTCCAGTTTGTTCCTCTGCCAGGTCTAGTTTCCTGCAGATCCAGATGTTCAAGGTGTTGATGGGTCATATTTGAATTAGACCGGCATCTCTTTTTCTCTCTCTCTGTTTCCTGCACACCTGCCTCTCTGCAGCATTAATAGCAGTTCAGACACATGGGGAAAATCGAGCAGAGATGAAATAAAACAAGAACTGGGGGAGTAAAATCAGTGACTCCTGGGGGCACAGCAGACCTCGGCTGGCTCTCGCTCTCTGAGCCGTTTAACAACCGCGCAAAAGACGTCATAAAAACTTTCATGAAAAGCCAGAATAAATTTAAGATAGAATTTAAAAAGAGATCTGTGAGAAATATTTAGTCAGTAGAGCACATGTGCCCTTCACTATCCTAGTCACATAATAACTAACGAATGTGTTGAAATGCCAATGCTGATATATTACCATACATGGTAAAATGTTAGCCAAATCAGTGCCATTGTGAGAGCCGTGTATTAAGATACATCGCAATATTGCCTAACTAACTGTGAGATCCAAACTACAAAGAACGACACTCTCTCTAAGCTAGTCTGTTACAGTTAATTCAATGTTTTTATACTTGGATAGGTTCAAAGTGTAGCAGAACCTGAAACATGGCACCAAGTTTAACAAAGAATTTATTTCTCAGTGTCTTTATTAGAATGGGTGAGAAAGTGGTACGGTGGGTAGCACCACCACCTCACAGCAAGAAGGTGGTGGGTTTAATCCCAGGGTAGAGCGGCCTGGAGTCTGCATGTCCTCCCCGTGTCTGTGAGGGTTTACTCTGGGTACTCCGGTTTACTTCCACAGTTCAAAGACATGCATGTTAGGTTAACAGATTACAGTAACTTGGCTTTGACTTCAGTCTTTAAAGCTGCTCAATATATTAGGGGATAGTATATATGATATATATATTATTATATTGTGAGCAGTATATATGACTAGTGTTGAGATAACATTGTGTATAGATGTAACAATGTGTGTATCACTTAAATGGCCTCTGTTGCCAATAGCAATGTTAAATAATCTAATAATTCAAGAAATAGCATTTATTAGAATACAGACAGAAAATACAGTAAAATTGGAATTGCAAGGAATTTGGTGTTATGTTTTAGATTTAGTTAATTTAACGTTTTTTTAGTTTGTATTTCATTCTAGTCCTTTTTTAGTTGTTTTTAAGATTTTAGTTTAGGTCGAATATTTAGTCATACAAGTTCTGTTGAGCCTAAATGGTCCAGTTCATTTGAAAGAATTTGTTAAATCGGCTTTTTAATTTACACTGCTTGCAAAAATATTTGATTCTTAAGCAGTATATCTATATGTTCTACAGTTAAGCTTTTTCAGTTTTCTAGAATGTTTTAACTTAATATAAAAGACAGAAATATATAACAAATAGCTGATATTACGGATGTATAATTAATTGTGTTTTATTATTTATGTATAACCCAAATAGGATTACAATTGGAGTGTGAACCCAATATTCCCACTTGCAAAAGCAAGGGATGCCAAGTTGACCCTTCTACTGTTAGAAGAAGCTTGATCAGAAATGATATATTTGGAAGTACAGTAGCCAGCCAAGAAACCCCTTTTTCAGAAGGGGAACATGGTAAAAAAAAGGCTCATATATGCTAAAGCTCAATCTCAAATTTTTTGGGTCCAGTTGTTGACAATACGGTATATATGGTCGTTCTAACATTTGCTAAATCAACAAATCTAATGGTGGCCTAAGGCTTTTGCACAGCACTCTACATTCTGAGAGTTTATGGTGTCAAAATGCTTCATTATGCCAATATTCCTTGAACTGTATCTGGCGCAACCAAAGTCTCTGTCACTCGTCACAGACCCAGACCCATTATCCCTGTGATACCTGTCATTCAGAGCCTCTGGTAAGGCAGAAACCAAGATGAGTGCTGCATCGCAGCCTGAAACATAGTGTGTTAATACATACACCTTACAGTAGTGAAATGTGGAATAATATTAACATGTGGAATTATAACATTTAAAAATGGTTAAATATAAGAGAAATACATGGTGCCACAGTTTTCTCTCAGTTATGATTTTTTGGATGTAATGAGCACCATGTAGGCTCTACAAAACAATGAAGAACTACCATATGTAGTGAGAATATACACAGAAATGCATAAATTAAATGTGTATGCTATAGAGTTTTACAGAATAATTCTCACTAAAATTTGTCCTTCAAAGCCACCTAAAAAACTAGTTGTTTTTTTGTAAGGAAGGGGTAAAAGCCGGAGCGAGGCTTCACACTGTCAGCTCTATATGAATGTTTTGAATGAGAAATCTAGGGCTGTGTTAACTCTTTCGCAGTTTTACACACACACAGGCCCGCTCGCTGTGTGTTCTCTGCAGGATGTGGAGATTATTTTATCACAGCAGGACTCCGGGACATTCCTGCTGGACTTCCGAGCGTTTGTGGGATAAAAGTGTCAGCGAGGTGTATTTGCCGTGGCTCCGGTTTCACTCGACCTCGCTCCGGTCCGGAGGCTTGTGTGGATTTATAGATAATTTTGACAGCACTGTAATACTCCTGCACAAACACATTACAAATTCACACTCCCAGTGCGCTCGACACAACCGCAACACCCCACAGAACCACTATCAGTGTGTGTGTGTGTGTGTGTGTGTGTGTGTGTGTGTGTGTGTGTGTGTGTGTGTGTGTGTGTGTGTGTGTATGTGTG
>JAUZSU010179698.1:0-12636 GCA_034780255.1 Parotocinclus maculicauda | reverse complement strand
TGTGGAAAACGAGTGCACTTCCGGTCAGTTTTTCACTCACTCTTTAGTCTTCAGTGCTTGGTTTGAAACGCAACCCAAGTGACTTGGGCGTTACATTTTTAATGCTACCCGTTTTCCGTGAACCCCGTATTCCCGTTTCATTGCCCATTTATTTCAGCTACGTCTTTTAATCGCGTTGTGCAATTATTTTATATGATTTAAATCGTTAAGTCTATTATACAAAACATATCACTGTTTAAGAATACATATTACGTTTATTTATTTTTAATCATTAAGACCAATTAATAAAGAACGCGAGCCAATCCTAGCCAATCAAAGCAGGACTAAGAGGAAAAAAACGGGTGGGGAAAACAAGAGTGTACTTCCTGTTTGCATTTTCCACCTGTAATCATATCGTTGATTATTCGAGAAAAGTTAAGTCAAACCTTGTGTTTTGTGAAAATCCTGTCTTTCTAGTGCTACATAAAACACGATACAAATAAATGACATGGACAAACGTATTGGGACACACCACAAACGGTTGAATTCAGGTCCAGTGGAATCGGTTTTCGTTGTTAACCTGTTCCAAAGTGCTTGACGATAACCGAAATAAACGATAACTGAGGCCGTAGCTCCCTCAAGAAATAATGGAAATTCAATGAATTCGTTCCAGACACTCCAAAATGTGAATAAATAACAAATTTAAGAAAGAATAACAGTTTTACATACAGAAAACAATGAGAAATAAATACAAACACAATTACACGGTAATCACTCACTTGTATTGAGCACTCACTCAATAAACAAGCGCAAAAAACCCTGGAAAAGTGTTTTTGGAAGTGTTTTTACTCAACAAAAACCAAAACCAGAATGAATTACGATCGCATGGTGCCCCCTCTTTAGGTTTCCACTCCACCCTAGGTAGCAGTGAGCTTAGCTAAAATAGAAGCACATGGAACTGATGGAGACTCGTACTCACGCTGGAGGATACTTCACTACTCAGTTATTTACTATAACGACCATAAAATTGCTCTTATAGCTTATCTAGGGTCTCTTAAACAGTACACAAATTACTGGCCCTTACGGTGGGTCAGTGACGAATGCATGGGTGAATACGCTTGATTTTCGCGCAATTTGAGGCAAAGTAACTTTGGCACATGGACGAAAATCGGGTGGATGAACGATAACTGGGACAAAATGTCAACATCAAAATTTTAAAAAGTCAAAGTCAGGGTGCCACCCTGTTTGTGGGAAATCCCCTCTGGATTTCAGGATGCACCGTGAGCAGTGTTACTGAAAAGTATAAGTGTGTAAGTGTCTCAAAACTTTTGTCTTTGTGGTGTATGTCTAAAAAATAATCAAATGGCTTATTAATAGTTTACTGAGCCACATCGTTATAGGAAAATCTGTTCGGACCTGTGAAAGCGCCACATGCTGTACTTTCCGGAAAAGTAATTAGTGACCTTCATGTGTATCTAATAACATTTTATATAGCACGTTTCACGTGTTATCATCATAGATATTGTAGCTTTTTCCATAATAACACTTTTCCTGGTCGGGGTCCAGGTATCCCCAGCACCAGCACTGGGACTCCATCCTTGGTGAGCTAGCATGTAAACTGCATTAGTGATCCAAATGAATGAGGATCACTCATAATTAATGAGTTTTCTTATTACATAATTGCTTTATAAATGACATAAAAAACAATATTCTGTATATTCAGTTTCAGAAGTTGCTTGTCAACATGTCCAAACCATGCAACTAAACGTAAAATAAAAAAAATAAAGGCATATATTTTGTACTTCCCACATCTCCAAACACCTAAATTCGATTCCCAGTCTAGCTGCTTTCTGTGTGGAGTTTGTATGTTCTCCCTTTGTCTGCACGGGTTTCCTCAGGATTCTAAAGCGCCTCAGTGCGATGTAATGCCCTATCCAGGATTGGTTCCTACCTTGCACTCTGTGCTGCCAGTCAGGCCCTGGCACTTCCACTTCCCTGAACCGGCTTAATCTGGGGTGAAAAAAAAACGATATATATATATATACATTCTTTTTCTTATCTGCTAAATCCTGATCAGAGCGGCGGAAAAGCCGGTGCCACAGGGAACAAGGAATGAACAACCCTAAGCAGGGTGACGATCACACACTAATGCCACTTTAGAAACACCAGTTAACCAATTGCACATCATGGATTCTGGGAGGAAACAGGAGCATGGGTGGAGTCTGAGTACCAAACAGGTAGAGTCTGAGACCAGGATTGAACAGAGGGATCTGTCAGGCAACTGCCTTACCACCGGGTTGCCCCTAATTGATATATTACCCCTAATTAAGGCATAACAAAGCCACAATACATAAACAAAGCTAAGACAATAACAAGTGATAGCCATTTTTTTTAATTACACATAAACAGTGTAACAATGGTACTGTCCATCCATCCATCCATCCATTATCTTCCAATTATTTCACATGGGGTCGTGGGCCAGCCAAGGCCACCCGGCACACCCTAGACGGGGCGCCAATCCATCAGTCACACATAAACAGTCACACACTAAAGGTTGGTCTAACATGCATATCTTTGGACTGTGGGAGGAAACCGGAGTACCCGGAGTAAACCCACTCAGACACGGGAGGACATGCAGACTCCACACAGAAAGGACCCCGGCCGAGTACCTTCTTCCTGTGAGGCAGGGGTGCCCCCCACCGAGCCACCGTGCCGCCCACATCGTACTAATAAAATGACTTTTTGTCCCTTATTGTAAAGTCGCATGTCCTGGTCAACAATCAATGAACCTAACGTACGCTTCTATGGGAAGAAACCGGAGCACCCAGAGTAAACCCAGGCGCAGGGACGACCCGGACAGCTCCTTCTGGGATTGAACCCAATACCCTTCTCGCAGTGAAGCGACAGTGCTTAATCCCGAGCCACTGTACTGCTGAAGTCGTATTGTATTATTGACATATCGTTATATCATGTTTATTTGTGTGTGATTGTCCGGCCATGAAGGTCATGAGAACGTGTTACCTGATAACAGCTGAACATGCAACATTTAATCGATTTTGTTTCCATCCATAAAGATCAGGGATTCGATACAAAGTGGGCGTGACTTTATTGACAGGAGAAGGGTTTATAATTCAGCGCGAAAGCTGTGAAAGCATCAGCAACAACCAGCAAGTCAACATGCTCCAGATCGTTTTGGCCTCGGTGTTCATCACTGCTGGTAAGAAACCTTCAAACCTGTTCATATGGTCATTCAACAGGCAGGGGGACTCAACAGTAACCTGAAATGTTTTCTCGTTGCAGTTTTTTTGTGCACCGTTTTATTTAGGTTTTTGTGTTTTACTATTTTCACAAATGCAACCTGACTGATGCCTGAAGTTAAAGACCCTTATTCCACATGATGTAACTTGTACCCTGTGATCAGTAACTCATTACTGTGTTGATGTTTTAGCTCTGGGATGCGGGGTTCCCCCCATCGAGCCCATCCACACCCGTGTGGTGGGTGGAGTGGAAGCTATACCCCACAGCTGGCCCTGGCAGGTCTCTAGACCTTCTTTGTTTATCCATGCTTCTCCATTTTTGATGTGATGCTTGTTTGTGGTGTGACCTGAATTCCCGATCCTCTCTGTAGATCTCTCTTCAGTACCTGAATAACGAGTTGTGGAGACACACCTGTGGATGATCTCTGATCGCCACCAACTGGGTCTTAACTGCTGCTCACTGCATCAGGTGGGAAAGCTTAACTTGTTTTTATACACCGCTGTCAATGTGAACGTGTGCTGAACTAAACAAAGGTTTTGGCCTTCATTCGAAACAGCACGGATCTGACCTACCGCGTGTACGTCGGAAAGTTCAACCTGCTGGAGATCGAGGCTGGAGCTTCGAGTTTCACTCCTGAGAAGATCGTCGTTCACGAGAACTTTAACCCCTCGTCCCCGAATCTCGGGTAAGCATTGGAGAAGCAAGACCACTGTCATTCTGGTTAGTCAAAAGGTCTAAAGGTTCAAACACATTTTAGGTGACCTCTGCTTTCTCAGTGTGTTCACCGGACATGAAGCTTTTTCTTACTGGCAATAATTCTCATTTATAACCAACATGTATCGTCATATACAGTAGTTGTTTTTAATGGAACTCTATTGGTCACTGCATTGTCTAAGTCATTCTTTTGTTCTTCTTGTTCTTATTTAGAATCAAACCAAGACTATATGTCTGCAAATCAGCAAGCTACAGGGCTGTGCAAAAATCTTAGACCGCCATTAGATTTTTTTGTTTTAGCAACAGTAAAATGACCATACATAAGCATTTTTCTGTCTCTTTCTCAGAGCCCAACCAGAAAACACAGGAAATTTGTATGCCATGTGAAGAAACCTGGTATAATCCCAAAAGATTGCTTAGAAAACCTTAAGACAGTCTTCCCAAAAGAGAAAAGGCAATTGCGTTTTTAGAATTTGTACACATAATTCCTGTGTTTTCTGTTTGCGTCTTAATGAAGAACCCGAGAAATAAGAAATAAGCAACTCTAAAGGTGGCCTTAGACTTTTGCAAAGTGCTTATAAAAGCACCCTTGCTAGCTCAGTTCCATCCAGAGGAACCCTGGTTCATACTCAGTCAGGTTTATTTGACGGATTTGAGCAGTGTAGTGGGAACCTCTTACCTGAGGGTCCCCTTTGTGGCAGCGGTTGTGGCCAAAGGGCTTGGGCTTGGGCACACTTTGCCGTATTCGATTTCCTAGTAGCGTTCCTTAAATCTGGGCTGAAGCACTTCGTGGGAGTTGTTTGGACGTTCCGATAAACGTTGGTTGTGATTGCAGGTACGATGTGGCTCTGATTAAGCTCACTGGTCATGCGTCTCTGAGTGACACCGTACAGTTGGGCTGCCTGCCTCGTTCTGGAGACATCCTCCCCAATAACTACCCCTGCTATCTCACCGGCTGGGGCAGGACTTTCTGTAAGTGTGTGTATATGTGTGTGTGTCATGATCTAGTATATTCCACCGCTTTGTTTGGAGAAACTGATTAAAGGTTAAAGCTCTGGATGGCTGGAAGGTTGTGAGTTCAAATCCCACCATTTACAACGAAAGTGTTGCCATTTGGACCAAGAACGTCTTGTGGATCATAATGAAATGAAATGTTCAGACACAGTTGTGTTGTGTTCCAGCCATCGGTCTGATGTCTTCCAAGCTGCACCAGGCTCTGATGCCCATGGTTGACCGTGCCACCTGCACTCAGGCTGACTGGTGGGGTGAGACACTGAGCTCAAACGTGCTTTGCGCCGGAGGAGACGGCATTGTCGCTGCCTGTGGTGTGAGTGCCCGTGCTTCTACTTTTTCGGCTTGTCCTGATTCCTGTTATTTGGACTCATTTCAGAGAGTTTAGACACTTACTGAGAGCTGCTAATGAACTTTTTGTGTCCTGCAGGGTGACGCTGGGGGTCCCCTGAACTGTAAGAACGCTGAGGGAGTTTGGGAGGTGCACGGCCTTGTCAGCTACAACTCGGGCCTGGAATGTAACACCTATAAGAAACCCACCGTCTTCAGCCGCGTCTCCTTCTACAACGACTGGATTAACCAGGTAACACGGCACGACGGATTCTGTAACGCTGAAATGTAAAAGATAACGCTTGAATCAATTATGTAACGATCGACTATAACTAATAACATTTTATTAATATTATTCAAAGTAGATCAGCGAATCTTATGATAGAGCACTGTGCAAAAGTCTGAGGCCACCATTAGATTAGATATACCATATAATAACCATATATCATTCTTTCTCATTCTGTATATCAAAGTACAAGCAGAAAATCCATCAAATTGGTGTGCAGTATTAAAAACTGAAAAGAATCAAGCCACAATCTAGGCAACAGTGGCCAAGATTGACTATTTCCTACTGTTATATTTGAAATAAATTATCTCGATCAGGAATGTTTTTTGGGCAGGGTATAAAAAAAACCACTTTTTGAGAAAAGGAACAGGGTAAAAAGGCTAAGATACGCTAAAGCGCAGATTGCAATGAAGATGTTGGGCCCATTTGTTAACACTATGTTATATGTGGTCATTATACCGTTGCTAAAACATCAAATCTAAGGGTGGGTTGAGACTTTTGGCCAGTACCGCATATTTAGTAATTTTTTCAATTTGAGTACGTAGGTAATAATCATTTTAATTTGAATTATTTTTCTCAACTATACAACCAATTTCCCTAATATCACCTAAATAGACACCCGTTCTTGTGTATAACTAATACAACAAATAAATAATCAAAGTATAATTTGCTTTAATAACATAGCAAATATAATTAACCTACTGTAACAGGGGCACCCCTGTTCTGTGTCACACATATACCTGTACATATTCCAATTCTAGGCATGTTAAAGAGTCTAAAAGTTGTAAATATAAATGTAATAATGTTTGTTTTGAAGGTTGGGGTGCCCCCTTTACCCAGTAGTATATTATATATTATGATTTTCATGAACATGGCTTTTTTTTTTGATCGATAAATAAAGCCAAAAAAAGAAATATTGTCTCATGAAATGGCTATATATGTTGTTAAACAATATAACCCTATTATTATTATTATTATTATTATTATACAGGATAACGTTCTGTAATTTCATATAAAATGGTCTAATATTGAAATGAAAACTGTATAATAATATAACTTCTTTATCTGTTTTGTTTCAGGTTATGATGAACAACTGAGGCGACTCGAGTTCATTTAAACCCTAATCGAAATAAAAGTTACCTTGCAATCAATATGCCTGCCTCGTTTTTAAGGTTTATTAACATCTTGCGTGTGTAGGAGAGTTTAAGATTGAAGAAATTGTCATTTTTATTCAACAATAAGCAATAATTTGAAACAATAAGCAATACTTTAAGCATCTATAAAGCGATGCTTGAGAACTTTAGTTGGTCCCACGTCAAATCCGATCTTCTGTAAGTCAGATAATGTTCAGTTTTTACATTTTGGGATTTAGTTACAAAATCCGAGTTAGCCTTCCTTATTTTAATAACATGTTCTTTGTAACATTCAGTATTATAAAAATATGGATTTTTTTTTAGTTTAAAGGCATAAAAATAATTTAATCGTTTAATATTACATAGATTTAAAATGTTGATGCATTTGGCTTCAAGCCAGACTCGGGATTAAAGTTTATGTGCTTGTCATCATGATGTTTTTAAATCACGCATGGTGTAATCTTCTATAATAATATATAAGCTTATGCATCTATACAGAATAACCCAAACCACATTACATAAACACAAGAAAGACCTCAAACCCAAACCGACCCTGAGAAAAGAAACAGCTTTTCCAAACACCTGTGTTGAGTTGGAGATGCCTCCCACCGTTAGCCGCCAGCGCTGATGCCAGAACAAATGTTTCCAACCCAAGTGAGATCTTTTTTTTTTCTTCTGTGAACTCACCTCAGAATGCAGTTTTGTTCTCGATGTCGTACTGTAATTCCAAGCATAGCAGGAGGTCCCGGTGAGGACACGGACCCCCTACCTAAGGAAGCATGATGAGCTGTGGAGTGTATGAAATTGTTTTTACAATTACCTAAACATGGGTTTAATGAAAATAAAAACAGAGGAAGTTCCGTCCCGGTCGTGGTTTGGGCACATTAGGGAGGCTCTCTAGTGGCGACCCAGAAACGTACTGAGGGTCACAAACCTAGCGGTAATCAAACTCGAGAAGAACTATTAATACTAACTCGGGGGAAACTGGACAGTAATAACAAAAAATACCAAAAAGCAGTTTGTATTTGTCACACAAAGAGTCACATTGGAAAAATAAATACAATCAGTTACTAAATGAAATGGGAGCCACATGGAGACCCCTGGTCTTCAGGGACTCTCCAGAGGTGGGACACAGACCATAGTGACTAGAGCTGGGACTTGATTCTCAAAAGTGTCTTAATACAGAAAATATTTTTTAACGTGTGTTTTTTCTTAACTTAATCCCCAGAGAGGAAAAGCAACAAATATTGTAATTCTTCAAATAATGTTTTACGGATGAGCTTATTTTTAAACTCTTTTCTCAAGAACATTTAGAAGAACAAGAAGTATTCTAAACACACTTAAATGTTTTCTTGGCCGTAACAATATAATTATCAAAATTTAACAGTTTGGTTGTTTGGAACTAAGGTTGTTAGGGATTTCTTTCATCTCTTCCAACTCTTTCTTTAATTTCTTGGTTTGAAGTGTTTGCTCCATTTGACCCGTTTTTCAAAAATGGAAAAATTCAAAAACGTTATGATGAACTTCTTAGTGTTCTTAAGGACCAATGCAAGTTTTGTTTTCTTCTGAAAGCTTTTGTGAATCAGGCCCCTGGTTCCCAGTGCTCAGCCTCCTTGGTTCATACCCAGCCTCTGGCAAAGTGAGGCGTGAAGATCAGTCCTACAGCGTGTCTGAGTTGCTTTAATTGTTAGGACGAGGAATCTGGTAACTACCGAACCGACTTCCAGAGTGTTCCCAGTGAGAATTCTAGGATCTCTGCTGGATCTCTGTCTATCTGCAATCGTGTTTCGCTTCATCATTGGAATTCCTATCAGTGGAGTCCCGGGATCTGGAATTGTGGTAAGGCAGGCAGACCTGGGATGCCTTTGTATGGCAATATTAAACCTAACCAACCTATTTTCCAACAAAAAAACACAATAATGTAACAACTACCTAAAGCAGCAATGGGACACTTGAACCCACCATCTGAACTCTCAGTCTCAGGTTCCATCTGCTCGGGGAGAATCCTGGAAACAAGAGGCTGAGAAGACCAGAACAGATTTCTCCATCTCCAGCCATAGATTCCAGTATCTCCTGGGGGATCCGCATCCATTCCCAAACTGACATTAAGATATAATCACTCCCGGGTCTCCCCTGGAGCCTTCATCCAGAGGGACCATCCTGGAAACAGCTCTAGTGGCTCAACTGGTTCCACTTAATCCGAAAGAACACCCTGTCCGAGAGAAGTAATCCCAGCGATCCTGCATAGGGACCTCATTTCTGCTGCTTGTACCCGAAGATCTTTTTCTTCAGGCACTACCCAAACCTTTTAACCATAGGTGAAGATAAGAACGTATACAGACCGGCGGATATTTTCACCATCCATGATTAAAATTTGATATGTTAGGCAGTGAAGGTCGTGAGAAAGCATTACTGGACAGCAGCTGTACACACAGCTTTAAACTTCAAGGGGTGGAAACAAATTTTATCTTTTACAGTCCAATAAATGATCAGGGATTTGTTCTTTTTTAGAAAGTGGGCGTAACTTTATTGATAGACACAGGGTATATAATTCGGCTCGCTGTGAAAGCATCAGCAGAATCAAGTCAACATGCTCCAGATCGTTTTGGCCTCGGTGATCATCGCTGGTGGTAAGAAATACCAAAATGTGTTCATGTGACATATCACTGTTTAAGATCAGCACTCTGAGTCACTACACACACCATCTTGCTAAATCCAGTTCATTTGAATGAAAGTTACAGAACCTTATTCCACATGATGTAACTTGTATCCTGTAATCAGTAACTCATTACTGTGTTGGTGTTTTAGCTCTGGGATGCGGGGCTCCCCCCATCGAGCCCAGCCCCACCCGTGTTGTTGGTGGAGTGGACGCCATACCCCACAGCTGGCCCTGGCAGGTCTTTATTCTTTCTTATGACTCGTGTTCCTTCATCTTTCATGGGTTGTAGACTCCTGAAGGAAACTGTGAACTAAATTCCTGATCCTCTCAGTAGATCTCTCTTCAGTACCTGAATAACGAGGAGTGGAGACACACCTGTGGAGGATCTCTGATCGCCACCAACTGGGTGATGACTGCTGCTCACTGCATCAGGTAGGAAAGCTTACGTTTGTGTTTTTACACCTCTAGCATCATGAGAAACATTCATATGTTCTACCCTTTGCTCGCACAGCGACGAGAGGACCTACCGCGTGTACGTCGGAAAGTACAACCTGGTGGAGGAAGAGGTCGGATCTGCGGCTTTAAGCCCTGAGAAGATCATCGTGCACGAGAGATGGAACCCCATATTCGTTGCATTCGGGTAAGAACAGAAGCAGCGAGACTACTGTAATTCCAGATGATTGATTCTGGTTAGGCAAAATAATGCCTGCAGGGTAAATTAGGGGTTATATTTATTGTAATCTGTAATTTAGCAAAAAAAAAAACAGACACCAAACATGACGAGGATGATAAGGTGCAGTAAAAAAGGGCAAGAGGGCAAGGTGCCCCACTCTCATTGGGTAGCATGACTCTCCTCTGGCTGGCCACAGGATAAGTGCACAGTCCCATTTCCCTGGGTCCTCATTCTGTACTCACTTTGCCAGGTTGATTCGCCTGCCTTCGAGTCTCTAGGCTTCCTCAAGTCCTGTGGTAGCTTCTTAAAACTCTTTGGTCACTTTGGTGCGGTTTTGTTTTTAAGATGATATATTTAGCTAATAGCGAAATTGCTATACATGTTGATTGTGGTTCCAGGTTTGATGTGGCTCTGATTAAGCTTACTGAACATGTATCTCTGAGTGACACCGTACAGTTGGGCTGCCTGCCCCCTGCTGGAGACATCCTCCCCAATAACTACCCCTGCTACATCACTGGCTGGGGCAGGATCGTCAGTAAGTGTGTGAATGAAAGGTTGTGAGTTGAAACTCAGACCCCAAACGTATTTATGACCATTTGAACATTTTGGTGTCCAGTAGATCTTAAGAATCACTTTTGTTATGTGTTCCAGCTGATGGACCCATCGCTGACAATTTGCAACAGGCTCTGATGCCCGTGGTCGACTATGAGACCTGCACTCAGCCTGACTGGTGGGGTGCCTTGCTGAGCGACGCCTTGCTGTGCTCTGGTGGAGATGGCATCGTCGCTGGCTGCAACGTGGGTGCCAGTGCAACACACTTTTTGTAAACTTTAAATGCTTTCAGCCACTAAGAGCAGAACATGTCCTGAGAATATTTAACGTCAGGCCAGTCTTGGGTGTCCAGTGTTGATACAGATGTTGTTAGACACGTTTGTACTTTTTAAGGACGTGGTGGACTTTTGTACAAAACGCCCAACTGGTTAGACTGATGTGCATGTTATGTTAGACCAGGACAGACCAAAACAACCTGTGTTTGAGAGACAGTTTTGTTTCTGGCACTGTGGGGTGAAACAAAAGACTGTAAAGCTCACAAAATATTGACATTGCCAAAATTCCACTTAGATCTACTCATTTAGCAGATGCTCCTATGCAGAGTGACTTACATCCAAAAGTCATCCAGTATGCAAATCAAGAATTTATGAGTTAAATACTTTACACAAGGGTCCATCAGAGGCGGCCTGGCTGTACTGGGACAAGAATAAACCTAATGAAAGAATAAACCTGTCTGAAATCAGCTATTTTATCATGGAAATATAAGAAAAAAACACAAAACTGAGCTGGTACTGGATACCCGAATCCACCAGACATCAATAAAGCACTGGGTACCTCATTTATTTACTGCTTTCAGTCACATCTTCAGTTTTAAACCTGCCATATCGTTCCTTATTTGGCTCCGATTTTAGTCTAGACCCATCGTAAGCTGGTAATGAACCTTTCCTGTCCCCCTGCAGGGAGACTCTGGAGGTCCTCTGAACTGTAAGAATGCTGAGGGAGTTTGGGAGGTGCACGGCATTGCCAGCTTCGTCTCAAGCATGGGATGCAACGTCTATATGAAGCCCACCGGCTTCACCCGAGTCTCCGCCTACAACGACTGGATTGACCAGGTAAGACACTTATGAAATAAAGTTCGACACATTTAACTGGTGATCCACAACGTTTACGTGATCCTGATCCACGTTTTGTTGTGTTTCCCTCTCAGGTTATGGTGAATAACTAAAGTATGTCATGATGAACTGATTTTAATAAAGGTTTTAAAACAAAGCTGTGCCGTCAGAGTTTTTCTGTTTTTTGTTACGCCAATCTCTGACACCCACCATGTCTGATTTACAAGGTTTAAATTTACAAGGAGCGTTAAAAAAGCTTTAAAGTACGCCTACATTATACAACCCCGATTCAAATGAAGTTGGAATCAAAATCAAAATCAAAATATGATGATTTGCAAATCCTTTTCAACCCATGTTTAATCAAATACATCACAAAGACAAGGTTTAATGTTCAACCGGATAAACGTTTTTTTTTTTGTTGCAAATATTCTCTCATTTTGAAATTGATGCCTGCAACACGTTCCAAAGAATTTGGGACAGGGGCGTGTTTACCACTGTGTTACATCACCTTTCCTTTTGACAACATTTAATACGTATTTAAGAACTGAGGACACTAATGGTTAAAGCTTTGTGGGTGGAATTTTTTCCCGTTGTGGCTCGATGTACGACTTCAGTTGCTCAACAGTCCGAGGTCTCCGTTGTCGTATTTTACGCTTCATCTTGTCTTTGTAGTGTATTCAATTGAATATGGGTTGAAAAGGATTTGCAAATCATCGTATTCTGTTATTATTTATGTTTTACACAACGTCCCAACTTCATTGGAATTGGGGTCGGGGTCAAGCTTTGCGTAACAATGGGAATTTTTACTCTAACGCAAGTGCAAAACAGAATAAAAGCAGTATGTTCATAAAAACAAGGTACCTCCCTGGTATGCATCGTATTGTGGTGAGGCGATAGGTACCCATCCCCCCCCCCCCATTATTATAAAC
>JAUZSU010179687.1:0-12636 GCA_034780255.1 Parotocinclus maculicauda | reverse complement strand
TGTGAAAAAGTTAATTCCATAATGGACACAAAGTTTACACTATACACACACACACACACACACACACACACACACACACGCACACACACGCACACACACGCACACACAGGCACACTTGTTCTGCAGTAACAAAAGCCAGTGTGATTAGATGAACTGAAGACCAGAGCATTGCTGATATTGTAATCATTCGATTGTTTTTATTTTTGTGAGACGTTATAAGACGTTGTGAGATGTTATGATATGTTGGGAGACGTTATACGATATTGTGAGACAGTGTGAGGCTCTGCGATGTAAAACGTTTTGAGATGTTGAGACATTATGAGATGTTGTAAGAGGCTATGAGGTTGTGAGACGGTATGAGACGATGTTGCTATGAGATTTTGCTATTAGATATTGTGAGAGACTATAAGATGTTGTAAGACGTTATGATGTTGTGAGAGACTATAAGATTTTGTGAGACATTATGAGATATTGTAAGACATTATAAGATGTTGTGAGACGTGAGATGTTGTGAGACGTTGTGAGATGTTGTGAGACATAAGATGTTGTGAGACGTGAGATGTGAGACATGAGATGATGTGAGACATTATGAAATGTTGTGAGATGTTATAAGATGTAGTGAGACATTGTGAGATGTTGAGATGTTGTGAGACGTTATGAGACGTTGTGAGACGTGAGACGTTGTGAGATGTTGTGAGACATTATAAGATGTTGTGAGACGTTATGAGATGTTGTGAGACATTCTAAGATGTTGTGAGACGTGAGATGTTGTGAGACATGAGATGATGTGAGACATTATGAGATGTTGTGAGATGTTATAAGATGTAGTGAGACATTATGAGATGATGTGAGACATTATGAGATGTTGTGAGATGTTGAAGACATTATGAGATGTTGTAAGACATTATGAGATGTTGTAAGACATTATGAGATGTTGTGAGATGATGTGAGACATTATGAGATGTAAGACGTTATGAGATGTTGTGAGATGTTGTAAGACATTATGAGATGTTGTAAGACATTATGAGATGTTGTGAGATGTTGTGAGACATTATGAGATGTTGTGAGATGTTGTGAGACGTTGTGAGATTTTGGGAGACATTCTCTCTGAACTCACCGGCCTCTCGTGTTCAAGGATTGAGGATTTTCCGGGCTCATACTCAAAGATGCTGCGAGGCTCGGCCCGATAGCGCCGGGTGTCGACTTTACGGTCCGGTGGATTCCACTCGTTACTTACAAAACACAAGAGAGAATCCATTCAACAGCCTCGTCTTAAAAACGAGACAGAGCTAATCTCGATAAGATCTCATAAACTTAACTTAGCTAAATAAAAGATTCAAAGGAAAGAAGGCGGAGCCTGAGCAGACTTACGGATCCCGTCGCTGATCTTTCTCACGGTCGAAATCCCGCGAGCGAAGCTGGAGGAGCGAAGGCATGGGCGGGGGAGGAGGCGGGACAGGACTGGCCTCTCGAGGGGGCGGGGCTCTCCCAGGCTCGCTGGTGTTCCGTGAGAGCGGGCGGTAGGTGTGTGTCTGCGGGGGAGGGTGGGCATGGACGGGGTCGAAGTTCTCTGAGAGGCAGTGATGACGCAATTAGTACATTAATTAATCTCATCTGAATAGCCATAGAAAATGGGGAACAGGAAGTCAGAGAGGACGTACCATTATTGATGTAGGAGGCGCTGTATGCATCTGAATACCCGTAATCATCGTCTGCAGGAAACAACATACATCTGTTAGAATTCCCACAAATAGAAAGGCCACGCCAACTTCTTTGTACCTGACAGATACAGAGGCCACACCCCTTTCTCTGTAACTTACAGATTAAAGAGACCACAGCTTTGTGATTACTACAGAGGACACGCCTACTTCTGACTGACAAGTAGAGAGACCACACCTCCATTTGTTACTGACAAATACAATGGACACACCCCCTTTGCCGTAGCTAATGAAAGGAGGACACACCCCTTTATTTCTAACTGACAAATATAAAAGGCCTATAAAACACCTTTTTTGTAAATGACAGGTAAAATCAACACCTTTGCTGTAGCTAATGAAAGGAGGCCACACCTCTTTCTTTGTGACTGACTTTTATAAGGCCACGCCCCCTTTGCTGTAGCTAATGAAAGGAGGCCCCACCTATTTCTTTGTGACTGACAGATAGAGGCCACACCTCCTTTTTTTGTGAATGACAAACAAAGGCCTCACCCCCTTTGATGTAGATAATGAACAAAGGCCACACCCCTTTTTTGTGACTGACATACAGTGGCCACACCTTTTTTGTAAATGACAAACATAAAGGCCACACCCCCTTTGCTGTGGATAATGAATAGAGGCCACACTCTTTTCTTTGTGACTGACATACAGAGGCCCCACCCCTTTTTTGTGACTGACATACAGAGGCCACACCTCCTTTTTTGTAAATGACAACCATAAAGGCCTCACCCCCTTTGCTGTAGATAATGAACAGAGGCCACACCCCTTTTTTGTGACTGACATACAGAGGCCCCACCTCCTTTTTTGTAAATGACAACCATAAAGGCCTCACCCCCTTTGCTGTAGATAATGAATAGAGGCCACACCCCTTTCTTTGTGACTGAAAAATAGAGGCCACACCCCCTTTCTTATGCATGACAAATATAAAGGCCACACCCACTTTACTGTAGCTAATAAATTTAGGCCCCACCCCTTTCTTTGTGACTGACAGATATAGGCCACACCTCCTTTTTTTGTAAATGACAAATATAATGGACACGCCCCATTGCTGTAGCTAATGAATAGAGGCCACACCCCTTTCTTTGTGACTGACAGATCGAGGCCACACCTCCTTTTTTATGCTTGAGAAATATAAAGGCCACACCCCTTTCTTTGTGACGGACAGATATAGGCTTATAGGCTATATAGCTTTTTTGTAAATGACAAATATAATGGACACGCCCCATTGCTGTAGGTAATAAATAGAGGCCACACCCCTTTCTTTGTGACTGACAGATACAGCGGCCAACCCTTTTTTGTAGCTGACAAATATCAAAGCCACACCTTTTTTTGCAAATGACAAATATAACGGACACACCCTCTTTGCAGTAGCTAATTGATAGAGGCCACACCCCTTTCTTTATGACTGACAGATAAAGGCCACACCTCCTTTTTTGTAAATGACAAATATAATGGACACGCCCCCTTTGCTGTAGCTAATAAATACAGGGTCCAATTCACATTGAACGTCAAATTATAAGATGGTCGGAACCATCAGATTTCTGAGTCTGCAAAACAAATCCAGCCACGACGCTTTTTGAGTTACAAAACAAAACCCACCTGGTTTGTGCACCATATGGATCTGCTTGAACATGGTCTTGTACCAGTCCTTGGGTCGGTCTACGGTCTGCAAAAGGAAACAAAATTACAGGTCCACCAGCGAGCTGTAAGCTCTCGTGCTCTGATAGTAGCAGGATGAGCTGTTCTGCCCGGCAACCGAGCTCTGATTGGTCAGACTCTGATTAAAAAATTACGCAACGTCGCTTTCCGTTAGTTTTGGACTCGGTCTGAAAGACTAAACTATTCTGTACTACTAAAAAACATGGACAATAATGAAAATATATGGTGTTATAAAGCTAAAAGGCTAAAGAATGAAGGTGATAAAGCTCCCAGAGACTGGATGGAACCGTTTTTATGTTTTTTATAAGAGCTTTCTGGTCTGTTCATGCAAAAAAAAAGTTTTTTAAATGCACACAAGGCGCTTTTGGAGTGTTTAGACATAAAACGTGGAGGTAAAGACAAAAAAAACACTCAGCAAACAAAAATGGCTCACAGATAATCCCGCCGACTTCGCCAAGAAAAACACGGTGCCAATTCAGGAGAGACGTGTGTCAAGAAATCCTTTTTACAATATAGCACACCCCGACCCGCTGGCACTCACCGTGCGGATAGCGAGGGGGATTCCCGTCTCGTCCACAGGCCCGATGCCCTCGTAATGCGGCGCTTTGATCACCGATACCTTCTTCTCCTCCTCTGAGAAGCGAGCGATGGGAGTGGTGCTCCTCAGGACCCTCTGTCCTTCTTCTACCGTCTCCTTCTGAAGCCTCTCTGATCCTTCTGAGGGACAGACAGACAGACAGACAGTATAAAAAAGCGGCTGCCCTGCACCGTCAACATCTTAGCATCAGAGCAGTGGCTCCAGGTCCTGCTCCAGTTTATCGATCACTCCAGTCTGGTGTTAGTGGGCTGGCCTCCTGCCAATCGCTCGGCCGTTACACAGCCATTAGCTGCTCTCGCCGGGGCAGACGTGGATCAGCGGATCATCTGCCTCAATAAACTACGATCGCTGCTGTAAGTAAACGGCGTAACGCTTTCAAATCTGATCCTCGTTACCCAAACTGCCTACAAAAGGTGCAAAATGTTTTTAACAAGCAATCTATCGACCAAGGAAAGGAACAACAAAAGGATCAAAAAAATACAAAAAAAAAAGGGATAAACAACAAAACAGGGATGAACAGGTCATAAAGAAACTAATTAGTATAATTAGTATAATTATCATTAAAGAATACAATACGATAAAGCAGAAAATAAATAATGTACTTAATTTTATTTTATACTATTTTATCGCAAACTTTCTTTAAAAACGTACTCTATATTAAATACTCTATTTTATTTCATTTCATATATTTGTAATATTAATACTTTGATTTTATATTATTTTAATTACATTTTTCAAAATTACTTAAAATTTTATATATTTTAAATACTAGATTAAATTTTGTTTACTAAATTTTTAATATTAATAATTTTGTTATATTATTTTGATTCAATTAATTTAAACCTACTCAATTTTTAATACCATATTTTATTTTAATAACTATATTTGTATATTAATAATAATAATTTCATTTTATATTATTTTAATTACATATTTGAAATTTTTTTTAAATTTAATATATTTTAAATACTATATTTTAATTAATTTACTATATTTGTAATATTAATATTAATCATTTAATTTTATAATCCTTTAATTTAAATTTTTAAACTTAAAATGTACTTTATTTTAAATACTATATTTTATTTTATTTACTATATTAGTAATATTAAAAATTTGATTTTATATTATTTTAATGAAATATTTGAAACTTAATAAAAATCTAATATATTTAAAATACTAGATTTAATTTTATTTACTATATTTGTAATCTTAATAGTAATCATTTGATTTTATATTACTTTAATTATTTTTTTAAACTTTATTTAAAATGTACTTTATTTTAAATAAAAGATTTTATTTTATTTACTATATTCGTAATATTAATAATTTTGTCATATTATTTTAATTAGATATTTGAAATTTTATTTGAAAATGTACTTTATTTTAAATACTATATTCTATTTAATTTACTATATTTGTAATATTAATAATTTGATTTAATATTATTTTAATAAATTATTTTAAACTTTATTTGAAAATGTACTACATTTTTAAATACTAGATTTTATTTTATTTACTATATTTGTAATATTAATAATTTAATTTTATATTATTTTAATTAAATATTTAAACTTCATTTGAAAATGTAAAATATTTTAAATACTATATTATATTTAATTTACTATATTTATATTATTTTAAAATTTATTCGTTTTTAATGATAAAAATTTATTCTATTTTAAATATTCTATTTTATTAAATTTACTATATTTGTAATATTAAAATTAATAATTTAATTTTATATTACTTATTAAATATTTCAAACTTTACTTAAAACCTACTCTATTTTAAATACGAGATTTGATTTTATTTTCTCTATTTGTATCTCAATCCAATTTACTGACTGTTCTTATGAATTTTATTCATTTCTTTATTTACATTTATTTAATTTGCTGCAGGTGGTAATTTTATTAAATAACAAATCAATCAAATTTAAACTATAAGAAACAATTATTTTAGGAATAAAAACAAACCAGGAATTAAAAGGTAAATTGCAACCAAGTATGAAAATTATAAAATAAAATACAATATAATAAAATAAGTATTTATATAAAAAATGTGATTAAAAAATGTAAAATGTTACTAAATATATATATATTTTATTGTATTCTTCGTCTCAGCCACCGGGGGAAGCAGATTATACTGTAGAGCAATCAATCCAAAAACTTGTTTGAAATAATATTTAAATTACACATTACATCCCTAGCGCCCCCTGTGGGGCACATCAGTACTTACCCACACGTCTGGTGTGCTGGATCTGCTCCAGTGTGGAACTAAAGACCGGTGGAGGAGGACGTTGTGCAGGAGGAGAAAACGGTCTCTGAGAGATCAGGCTTCCATTTAGCGCCACCTGGCCCTGTAACAGAACACAGCTATGAGAAGGGGATTGTGGGTAAAAGCTTTGGGATTGTTGTAGTTAGGGAAGGCAAAGTTTGATTAGAATCAAAAGAAGGTGAACTTTCACACACAGTGCATCCAAAAAGTTACACAACTTTACACAACACACACTTTTATTCCAATATTAATGTGTTTTAGGGAATTTAATAAATGCAAATACATGGCAACCCAAATGAACGAAGCTCCGATGACTTCATAAACTGACTCTGGGAACGAGAGGTGAACCCTAGGTGGCGCTATTCCCGTGATAAAAGCAGGATCTGTGGTCAAGTACAGGTTAAAAAACAGGTTTGTTGCACAAAAATGAAAGAATGAAAAGGAAATGACTAAAAACAGAGGACGAAAATTGTACCTAAAATGCTTCGCTACGTTCAATAACGAAGTGAAAACTTTTATTTTCCTAAAATTAACAATTCAAAACAGTCTGAATGTTTCATGCTATTATATAAGTACAAAAAGATCAAAGAGATTTGACGTTTTAAATGCGGATTCTGAACATCAGAGCGCCCTCTGGTGTTCAGAACATCCAATGGTACTGGGTGGCGTAAAAAACAGAACGCTTTATCGATCTCCATGTGACGTTCTTGCGTCGTGGTGCGTCTCTACGCCCCGGACGACAGCGGAATCTCGGGATTCCGACCTAATTGGTTCCGGGATTCGGATTGGTCGGAATCGGCTCGGATTCGTTTATAAAAGCAAAACGGTGCACAAACAAACGAACCAAAGACCTCGTGACCAGACGGACAACCGTGAGCGCGGTGTGAAGAAGGGGCGGGGCCGCGTGATAGTTACATGGGGTGCCGTGGGCGGGGACATCGTCGAGAGCGAGTGTGGGTGAGGGGGTGAGCGTGCTCTCGGGGGAGTCCCTGCACATCTGTAGCTCCTCCAGGACGCCGGTGGACGAGGAGCAGTGGCTCGTGGCCGACGGACAGTCAGGGGAGTCCTGAACGGCCCGTCCGGAAGACCACCAGAAGGTGGAGCCGCTTCTTGGCGGGGACACGTCGTGCTGATGGAGGGAAGGGAAGGGAAGGAGGGATCAAAGGGAGGGGAGGAGAAGAGATTAAAGAAGGCCGGTGATCGTGTGCTAAAGAGGGCCGGGTTAGTCCGACGGTTCCAGTTCCACTGCGGGACAAGTCTGGAGTTTTAAATCAGGATCGTCCTAAGGAAGCAGAAATGAAAACAAAACCAACAAACAAACGTGGAGACACCGATCCACCGAAGGAACCAGAACCTCTCGTTTTTAGTTCCTAACTGAAAAGTTTTCTGCAAAGGATTAAACCGCTTCGTTTTTCAGATGGTTCTGATTCTGATTCGGTTCTAAATAGGTCAATAAGTTCTGGATTTCTCGTTCAGAAGATCTGTAGAACCCACAAGGTTCTAAATAGGTCAAATAGTTCTGGATTTCTTGTTCCGAAGAACTACAGAACATTACTAGGTTCTAAATAGGTCAATTAGTTCTGGATATCTCATTCAGAAGATTTGTAGAACCCAGTAGGTTCTAAGTAGGTCAAATAGTTCTGGATTTCTCGCTTAGAAGATTTGTAGAACCCACTAGGTTCTAAATAGGTCAAATAGTTCTGGATTTCCCATTTAGAAGATTTGTAGAACCCACAAGGTTCTAAATAGGTCAAATAGTTTTGGATTTCTCATTTAGAAGATTTGTAGAACCCACAAGGTTCTAAATAGGTCAAATAGTTCTGGATTTCTCGCTCAGAAGATCTGTAGAACCTACTAGGTTCTAAATAGGTCAAATAGTTCCAGATTTTTTATTTAGAACATCTGTAGAACCCACAAGGTTCTAAATAGGTCAAATGGTTCTGGATTTCTTATTTAGAAGATCTGTAGAACCCACAAGGTTCTAAAAAGGTCAAATAGTTCTGGATTTCTCATTTAGAAGATTTGTAAAGCCCACAAGGTTCTAAATGGGTCAAATAGTTTTGGATTTCTCGTTTAGAAGATCTGTAAAACCTACTAGGTTCTAAATAGGTCAAATATTTTTGGATTTCTCGCTCAGAAGATCTGTAGAACATCAGTAGGTTCTAAATATGTGAACTAGTTCTGGAATTTTCATTCAGAAGATCTGTAGAATTTACTAGATTCTAAACAGGTTAAATAGTTCTGGATTTCTCATTCAGAAGAACTACAGAACATTACTATGTTCTAAAAAGGTCAATTAGTTCTGGATTTCTCATTTACAAGATCTGTAGAACATCACAAGGTTTTAAAAAGGTCAAATAGTTCTGGATTTCTTGTTCAGAAGAACTACAGAACATCACTAGGTTCTAAATAGGTCAAATAGATCTGGATTTCTCGTTCAAAAGATCTGTAGAACCCACTAGGTTTTAAATAGGTTAAATAGTTTTGAATTTCTCGTTTAGAAGAACATCAGAGCATCACAAGGTTCTAAATAGGTCAATTAGTTCCAGATTTTTCATTTAGAAGATTTGTAGAACCCAGTACGTTCTAAATAGGTCAACAAATTTTTTCTCGTTCATAAGATCTGTAGAATATCAGTAGGTTCTAAATATGTAAACTAGTTCTGGATTTCTCATTTAGAAGATCTGTAGAACCCATAAGGTTCTAAATAGGTCAAATAGTTCTGGATTTCTTGTTGAGGAGACGACAACATGATGACGTTTTTTATTCGGGTGTGTTCTAGGATCTTCTCTTACACAACGCCTCTTGGTTTCTTGTTGAGGACCTTTCTAGACCTTTCTAAACCTAAACAGCTTCTGGATTTCCTGATCGAGCCTCGGTTCTAGGACCATTTAGTTCATCAAAAGGATCTGGAATTCTCGGTCAGGAAAGATCTAGAGCCATCTAGCGCCCCAGAAGGTACTGGACATTTTTTCAGAGACACAGAAAACTCTAGAACCCTTTAATTACACACCACACACTTCTGGGTAAAGAAGTGCCTTTTTATTTAGGAGCTTTCTAATACCAAAGGTTCTGGAACCTCGGTGAAAACCAACCCACAGGGTCTAAGGCCTGAAGGTATGGCAGAAGGTGCTGGGTAACATCTGCAAATTAGAATTGACTGATGCTATAGAAGTGCAGTACCACTGATAATCCCGCTGGTCTTGGTGGCACCGGGGGGCCTGGCATTGGGTCATCTGGGTCCCGGGGTCCAGGTCCGGATCCTGGTTGGTGTTCTGAACCTGTGGGAGCTATGTGGATGGAGAGAGAGGCTGTGTGGGTGGTGCTCTGGGATCTGGGGGGTGCATGGGGCGTTGGGATCAGAGGACCCGACCGTAAAGGGCCCGCCGCATTAGCATTAGCATTAGCATTAGCATTAGCATTATCAGTAGCTACATTCTTGCCGGGGGCGTTAGTCATTACGGAGTTGACGCCGGATCCATGACCAGCCAGTTTAAGAGAAGATACCTTGCGCTCCAAGAGCTGGCTGATATAGCTGTTAGCATTAGCGGAGGGGTCAGAGGAGGCGCCAGTGGTCTCGGAGTGGGCGGAAGAAGCGGAGGGAACTAGCGAGTTGTAGGAGGGAGGGTTAGGGGTCATGTGATAGCTCTCTCTCCGAGGGGGCGGGACCTGGCACAAAGGACAGCCAATCAGGAGAAAGATCACGACACGTCCACCATTAACCTGCTCTCCAGTTAGACAGGAAGTCACATAAAACACAACGAGTGGAATGGACAGTATGGACAACATGGCCAAAAGTATGCAGACACCCCTTCTGACTGAGCGCTCATCCGTTCCCACCGCAGACGTAACAGGAACCAAAGGTAGCCACTAATTATTTACCATTTATAAAACACAAACATTTCTTAAAGGTTTTAAGGAGGTTCAGGAACTTCAGGATTTCTCCTCAGTTCTCGCTCAAATGCTCTTGGGTTTCTCGATCAATGTGATCCCCAGGTTGGGGGTCTCCTAGTTCAGGAGAGTTCTAGAACCCTTTCGGTCCTCTCAGTGAGGGGGTTTAGACGCACTTATTCCAATAATCCAATCGTCATCAGATTGCGGATCTGGGTCAAGATCTGGCAACCTCAGAATAGTTCTAAGAGCCCTACATGGTTGCCAGGTCTGCATATTCTAAGCGTTTTGGTTTGTTTTGGGATGTTTTACCCCACTAACTTGGTGGCTGGTTGCTCTTGCAGGATATGGCAACGTCAAAATAGTTCTAGAGCCTCGTGGTTTTCAAAATGGTTGCCAGGTCTGCATATTCTAAGCGATATGGCTAATTTTGGGACTTTTTTTTACCCCCACTAACGTGGTGGCTGATTGCTCTTGGAGGATCTGGCAACCCCAGAATAGTTCTAGCACCTTGTTGTTTACAACATGGCTGCCAGGTCTACATATTCTAAGCGATATGTCTAATTTTCGGTCTTTTTCCACCCATTAACTTGGTGGCTGATTTCTCTTGCAGGATATGGCAACCTCGGAATAGTTCTAGAGCCTCGTGGTTTTTAACTTGGTTGCCAGGTCTGCATATTCTGAGCGAATTGGCTTTTTGGGGAATTTTTTTCGCTACTAACTTGCTGGCCAATTGCTCTTGCAGGATCTGGCAACCACAGAATATTTCTAGAGCTTCGTGTTTGTTAACATGGTTGCCAGATCTGCATATTCTAAGATAATTGGCTTGTTTGGTGAGTTTTTTATCCACTAAATTGGTGGCTGATTGCTCTTGCAGGATCTGGCAACCTCAGAATATTTCTAGTGCTTTGCGGTTGTTAACATAGTTGCCAGGTTTGCATATTATAAGCGATTTGGCCTATTTTGGAAAGTTTCCCCCCACTAACGTGGTGGCTGATAGCTCTTGGAGGATCTGGCAACCCCAGAATAGTTCTAGCGCCTCGTTGTTTACAACATGGCTGCCAGGTCTGGATATTCTTATCGATTTGGTTTGTTTTGGAAATTGCCCCATTAGTTTGGTGGAGGATTGCTCTTGCGGGATCTGGCAACCTCAGAGTAGTTCTAGAGCCTCGTTGATTACAACATGGCTGCCAGGTTTGCATATTCTAAGCGATTTGGCTTGTTTTGGGTTTTTTTTTTCCCCACTAACTTGGTGGCTGATTACTCTTGCAGGATCTGGCAACCCCAGAGTAGTTCTAGAAAATAGTTCTAGAGCCTCGTGGTTTTGAAC
Source organism: Parotocinclus maculicauda (assembly GCA_034780255.1). Classification (NCBI taxonomy): domain Eukaryota; kingdom Metazoa; phylum Chordata; class Actinopteri; order Siluriformes; family Loricariidae; genus Parotocinclus; species Parotocinclus maculicauda. Next base: position 1,166 of record JAUZSU010179687.1, on the reverse strand, counting down.
ATGGTTGCCAGGTCTGCATAATCTAAGCGAATTGGCTTGTTTTGGGATTTTTTCCCCTACTACCCTTGGTGGATGATTGCTCTTGCAGGATCTGGCAACCTCAGAATTGTTCTAAAGCCCCTGAGATACTTAAAGGCTTGGAGAAATTAATCACAAAATAGTTTTTTACAATCACAATTATTTCCAATGTAATACTGATCTTAGAGTCCACAGAGGTGTCCACAGACTTTTGATCCCATGTTGAACATGTGGGATTTACCGGGACGGAGCCAGTGTTCTGGTCCTGCAGGTGAGGACGGAGCCCTCGGTGGATGTTCATGGAGCCGCCCGCGTCGCCGTTCCTGAACCCCTCGGTTACGTCGTGTGACCTCCAGCCAGCTACAACAAACACAAAGTCTTTACTGAACGAGACGCTCAAGAGCAGCAGCTAGAGGAACGTTTATAAAAAGATAAACAGCAGAACCTCCCAAAGTTTAGAAACTTATCAAGAAAATAAATAAACTGTAGAACTAATATGATGGATAAAGAAGAACAAAAAGAAGAGACTTACCAGAGTCTGAGGAACGACGTTCACCACCTGAAAACACACAACGTGCAAACAGCTGGTTCAATCAAATTTAAAAATACAACAATCATGTACGAAAAACATTAATGTCAGATTTATTTCCATGACGCTTTTTACAAACAAGCATCGTCTCAAAACAATTTCTTCCAATCAAATCTTCCAGAATTCCAACCCAGATCATAACTCCATCAGAGGGCACCACCACCAGACTTCCAACCCAGATCATAACTCCATCAGAGGGCACCACCACCGGACTTCCACCCTAGGTCATAACCCCATCAGAGGGCACCACCAGACCTCCACCCCAGATCATAACCCCATCAGAGGGCACCACCACAAGACTTATTACCCTGATCATAACCCCATCAGAGGGCACCACCACCAGACCTCCACCCCAGGTCATAACCCCATCAGAGGGCACCACCACCAGACCTCCACCCCAGATCATAACCCCATCAGAGGGCACCACCACCGGACTTCCACCCCAGATCATAACCCCATCAGAGGGCACCACCACCGGACTTCCACCCCAGGTCATAACCCCATCAGAGGGCACCACCACCCGACTTCCACCCCAGGTCATACCCCCATCAGAGGGCAC
>JAUZSU010179676.1:0-12637 GCA_034780255.1 Parotocinclus maculicauda | reverse complement strand
TTTTTTCTTGTTACTACAGTGATATAATGACCATGTAATTTAAAGAGATAGTGTAATGTCATGCTGTGAAAAATAACGGTAATAAAACATAAAAAATAAACGAATGACCCGTTTTGCCATTATATATAGTTAGAAATGTGCCCCCCTTAAAAACACACTGGCCCCACCTCAGCCCCCCTGGGGATTTTGGTCTAGAACCGCCACTGATAGTAAAGATTATTAAGTCTCAGGGTATAGACAAACATAAAAAAAAAATCAGTCAGACCTCTTAGACGCTGTGTTATCCCTAAACAAACATTCTAAGCAGCTCCAGTACTGCCAGATCTCATGAGAGAAAACAACAACCAAATATGTGGAAAAAAACATATACAATATAATATAATGTAATGTAATGTAATGTAACATAAAAAATATAATATAATATTGTAATTTTACATTTACGATGCTAAACAAAAACAAAACAAAAAATGAGGAATTAATAAATGAATCAAACAAAATAAAAGTAAAGAGTACCCAGTAGGCATCTGGCAACCCTGATGTAGACTCAGTAAAGTATGCACACATGGTGAGGCAATTGTGAACTGCATGCCAAGGTTCATGGGGTTTCCACTGTGACTTAAGGCCAAGCATCGAGTAAAGACTAATTCAATTAATTGCACGGTTTAAAAACTTCAGAAGCCTTAAAGGGAATACCCCTGTCAGTTGTAAAGGCCACCGTACAATGTATTATAAACATTTATCACAATCGAAAACAATAACAATCAATTAAATTGATAAAAGATGTTTTTAAACATTTGTTTTTTACAAATTATGCATTTAATATTTTTTTATTTATTTTCCCCAATGCACTATCAGTTTAAAAAATTTCATAATTCACTAGAGGCTTACAGTTCTCAAAGTAGAACCTGTGGAAGTCTGTTCCCTCCACCAAATTCCCCAGTGCCTCAGGTTCAAAAGCAGTCAGCCCAGGGTCACAGATCTTCCTGTCAGACAAAGAAAGAGTAAGTATATTGTACAATGCAAATGCAGTTAAAACGGCAAAGACTAATGCATGCACACTCACGTATAGGCTTCAAAATCTCCATTATTGATAGCCTCGATCAGCTGCTCAGTCACTTTGATAATATCCTGCTTCCGTGCTAAATCAAGGAGATTCAGACGATCAGTGGACTGAAAACCTCCAAATCAAATCCTCCTGCTACTAATTCAATATTTACTCAAGTGTTTACATTATAATGTACATCAGTGACACATCCTCTGTAGCATATGTGTTTAATTGCATTAGGCACAGAAGCATCACCGGAACCAGGAAGCACCCATGTGTCACAGACAGTTTAAGAATAACCAAAAATATCCAGCTGGCAATTTACCATAGGAAAATGTGCTAAGTAAATACACTGGTCACAAAAAAAATTTTCATTTTGAGGTATCCCCTATTTTTTTTAGCAATATATATTAACTGTATTCAACATTTACAGATTTCCCTATTATTATTACATATCTAAAATCCATTTAAACAGAATAAATCAGCTCTTTTCTCTACATTTCTAAATAAGTGCTCTCAGATCTTACTTAGGCATGTTGGGAAAATGACAGCAAAAATCTAATTACTGCTCTTCTCGTTTACATTTACGTCATTTAGCAGATTCCTTAATCCAGAGCAACTTACTATTAATACAGTCTTACAATACAAGCCAGTGTGGGTAAAGGGTCTTACTCAGGGACCCAACTGTAGCAAAGGTGGAATTTGAACCCTAGACCTTCTGGTACCTTAACCACTAGGCCACCACAGTCTCAATGAAATTTAGTAGCCAATGAATGAACACGGTTATTTTCAGTAGCCTAAGCACCATTATTTTCTTCCAAAGGTTACACTGCCTTGGTTTGCCTACGAATTATTATTAATATTTTTAGGGTATATATTATTCAATTTTAACTATTAGAAAATATATCATGAAATATAGTATTTATTATTATATATCATGTACAATGAGTAACAATGAATGTCAAGCGAATTACAGAGTAATTTGATTTTCCCCCATTTATTATTATATAATAAAAACAATCTTAATCTGTTCTTGCTTCCTGACCTTAACATGGACTCTGTTATTAAAAGTAAAAACCAACATAAAGTCATACAACCTTACATTGGTAACATTTGCATTGCATAACCATTTACACAAGCTGGAAATGGCACCAAAGTCCTTGAAGCTTTTGAATCGAGCAGACAGACATGTACATGACCCTCAGTTGTCAGTCGGGTTAGGGAGTGTCAATCTGCTGTGCTGAGGGGTCTATCATAGTGTATCCATAATGAGGGCAGTCTTTGAGTTAAACCTAAGTGATGTAATTCGGACATCCACCACCAGAGAGCACACGTACACAAGCAAAAACAACAGCAGACGTTCGAGTTATTATTAAAAAAAAACAAAGTGCAGAAAGTCAAAGTCAAATTTATTACTATACTTTAAAAAAAAAAAATACTTTTACTATGGCGCATTGTCTCAAAGCAGATTATCTTAAAAGGCCAATCCCAAATTGAGCAAGCCCAGAGCGACAGTTTCAAAGAAAAACTCCATGAATATAGAAGGAAGAAACCTTGGGAGGACCAAGACTCAAAAATGGACCCATCCTCCTTGGGTGGCCTAGATGTTAACTGAAATAATTAAGTTGTAGTAATCGTACAATTTATTAAATAATAACAATTTAAATGAATAATAAAATCTAAATTAGTCCTTAAACTTAAAATGAAATGACAAAATAGATTTATAATAGAGTCCTCAGCGGTAAGTTATTGGAGGCACATCGTCTCTTAATAACATCGTCTCTTTTGTGGTCTCCTGAAATATTTTGTGGCAGTATGGTATGACTTCTAAGGACGATCATACCAGTTCAATATTATTAACACCCAATATTCATCTGACTTACTAAATAGACATATTCACAATATTATTCCAGAATTACTGCACTCCTAACACTTACACTGAATATTGACGTAGCTCTGGAGTGTCTGAGTCTGTTTGAGAGTGGGTTCTGGATTAATGAAACTGGCTGCTGAATTGATGTAGACACATACCATAAAGGTAGTAAGGAGAATAAACAGATAAATGGCCAGGAGCAATTTGATTTTGTAGGTACAGCACTTATCAGCTCCTGACCCTGCACTGGGGAAACACCATAAAGAGCAGGAAGAGGACAAGGAGGAAGAGGAGGAATGGGAATAACTGCGTCTGTACTGACACATCCTAGTAGTAGCTGGCAGGTGGCAGCCTAACCAGGTGAATAAAGAAAGAAGGAAGGTGACATTATGAGGTGGTAGTGTGAAGGTATGGGTGAGTGGACAAATTTGCATACATTTGTACATGGAAGGGCAAAGAGAGAAAACAAAGTAAAAAGTGAAAGAACAAAGAGAGAAAACAAAATGGCGTAAATGAATGGAATGCAAAGATAAACAAGAAATGCATAAAAAGTCACGTTGGACAAAATTTGCATACTTTCTAACAATGTCTTTATATATTTTTACAAACTTTTATACGTCATGTTTTATACTTTTGCCTTTTTTCATTTTACAAACTTATATGGCCAAAAGGAAGTACAAAGTGGATCTGGCTGTTTGTATATGCGAGACTTACTCTCATTTACAAGTACTATCATATTATTCCATGACCTTGTAGCACACTTCGGTGCTCTGAACTGCATCTGAAAGAAGTACCAAGCGTGTATCTGAAGCTTTATGGACTGGGTTTCCATGAACAAGTGGCTGCACACAAGACTGAGATTATTACATGTGTAATACCAAGAATCATCTGAAATGGTGTAAAGGGCACTGCCATTGTACTCCGTAGCAGTGGGAATGTATTATCTGCAGTAATTGTGCATTGACAGATGAATCTGGCTTGAAAGGATGTTGATAAAAAATACCAAGTTTGATATTAAGGAATCTGACCCGTTTGCACACAGGCCTGATCTCAAGCTAATAGAACACCTTTGGGGTTAACCCCAATGGCAAGTGTGAGCCAGTTCTAGATAAATGCGAACCTTATATGAATGTTTATTTCCCTTGCTGATATTGGCAGCCAGATTATATTCTTATTTTTTGTTTTGTAACTTATGGTGTGTGATGAAAAACAACTGTGGGGATTGAGAATACAAAGCCTTTTTTATTCTGCTGATGCAAGCTAATATTTCCAGTCCGCTAGTGTACTCTGGGACCCAAAAACAACACAAAAACTAATGACAACAGATAAGGTGCAGGGAACCTCTAATACAGACCTTTCCTCCCCAAAAAGTAAAAGAAATACACTTCTTAGTGGTCATAGATTTTTGTGAGCAAAGTCTTTGACATGGTCATGTCAGTTCTCTGACCTGAGTCCACAAGAGAAGACCTACAATCCTGGATGTTCAGAGAAGACTCTGTATTGAGGAGCGCAACACATTCCGTGCTTCGTGATGAACTGATGTATTAAGTAAGGCAGGCTGCTCAAAGCATTAAATACAGGGCTGCCAATTATTCTGTTTTTAACACAATTTTTAATCTGTTTATTATTTCTTAAAAGAAATTATTATATATTATATACAATATTTCTTTTTATCATTATTTTACTTAAAATACATTTTCTTCTAAATTTATTCCACTAATTAATGAATGACAAGGGCATTTGTTCAACTTTTTTTTAAACTCAAACATAATACTGCTTGATGTGACTTCTGCCAACGCACTTTTATGAATAAAGACATAAGAGCTGTCATGCAACAGGATGAGAACATGGTAACAAAACTCTAAATTGGTAACAAACTGTAGCACAACTTTAGCAGAATCCATTAAAAAAAGACAGATATAGAAAATACTTGCAATGTCTTATTGGAATCCAAAAAAGGGGGGCTACGAGAACATCCAAATTAATCTGCAAATTACAATTTGGAGCTAATGAATTGACTGTTACTAATGGGCACATAAAGCAAAGGGAAAAGGTCCAGAATCCAAAGCGACAGCTAAAGAGTACAATGCAAACAATTGGATAATTTTATTGCCTATTTGGCCAAATCTACATCTGTGAACTCTCTGTACTGTAAACAGAGGAAGAAAAAATCCAGCATTATTCCAATGGCTGACAGTAGGAAATTCAGAGCTGATGACAGCAGTTCATTGTACAGGGTAAGTCAAAAGACGCAGGACACGAAAATCCAATATGGCTCCTTTAAGAAGGTGGCAATGTTCCGAACATAACCTAAAAGATAAGCCCCCTCATCCATTACTTGCTGGGGTATTCAGATATATTTTCCCTTTTATTTCTGAAATAAAGGTTGTCCTGTGAAATTTCACTCACCCTGTGCATTCCTAGCCATTCTTATTTTGCACGTAAGCATTGTTAAATCTTCACAGTTTAACACATATGTTCATTGAAATTCATATTTTAGAGCAACTTCAATACAAATCAATGCAAAGTTGCTACAATGCTGATCATCTAATTTACCTTTCACATCCTCATCTTCTATGGTGGTGTAGGCACTCTCTGATGATTCCTGAAGATACAATACATATAGTTAGTCAAGTTAGTTCTCCATTGCCACATATATGCATTTAACAGTGATAAACCAATTAGAATATGCATCAGGAGTCACAAGACAATAAACACTACATTTATTAAGCATTCACAACATTCAGAGACAATTATACAAACATAATTTGACTATTTAGACCATTGAGATCAGAGTTAAATGATTAGAAAGGCAACACCTCAAATTAAACAGCTACTATGCTTTACCTAGTAGCATGCTCTAAAATATATATCCCATGCTAAAACCTTAAATATATTTGGAAGTAAACAAGCAGGCAATGTGACGAAAAGTTTCTCATTTCCTGCATCACCTCTCAATGAAGCACAACCTGTTCTTCTCAAAAAAAACATGCACGCAGAGCATTCTTATATACTAATGGACAGCAGGATTTTTCAAGATGCCATGATTATTCTGATCAAGAGAGGGATCCACTGGAATCTAAGAAAGGCATTAAGCTGGTTAAACCAATTAACTCTTTGGGTACAATTCAGACTGGATCAGGAATGATCCAAGTATTTATTTATATACGTAATACCTTGTTTCCATCAGTTGGGTTGTGGATAACAGTAGTTTGAGGCTCCTGAGCAAGAGATGCATTAAGAAGAGGAAGAAAGTCAGGAGCAGCAAGAAGACATGTAAGAAATTATATTCTGGTATAATAATTAATAGAGAGTAAAGGCCGGCAAGGATTTTTTCAAAGTCAATATTGAAGAAAACTGTTAGGTGTTCCGAAACGTTTAAATGCTTAAGTGTAATATTAAAAAAGCTTAATAACAAAAATTATCCTTCATAGACTGTTAAAAACGTGTTATATTATGATGATTACCAGCATGCATCATAAAAATAAGAAATCTAGCATGGTGACAACTTTGGGCAAATAAAAAGTCTGACATTTTCAACATGGCATTATGGTCAGGAAAGTGACTTTGGTTGGGCAACATTTGAGGTATTGGACTGTGAACCAAAATCTCCAGGGTTCAAATCCCATATCGGCCAAGCTGTCATTTTGGACCCTTGAGCAAAGCCATTAACTGACAATTGATTGGACTGTATTATTTGCAAGTCACTCTAGATAAGTGTTTCTGTTAGATGACTAAACTGGAAAAAAACAGGAACAATGGTTAAAACTGTAAAAGGGATGAATGAGCACTTAAAGTTGCCTCAAAAATACAAGCTCAATCTTAACCACAGAATTAAATGACCACATCTATGACCCAGTCTCAGCACAAATCACACTGTGTAAACTGGTAATTTGCTTAGCCAACTTTTATATTTCCTATATTTGCTATGTATAATGTAAGTTCTACAGTATAGAGCGTGAAGTACATCACCTTCATTTATTCACTCTAAAAATTAAAGCTGTCCTTTAAAGGTCTAAATTACCACCTCAATCGTACTTCGTATATGTCCTTTATATTAATTTGTTTTTCTATTTTTTTAATTCCCTGTAAGCTTAAAGAACACCAGTTGCAGATAAAAAGTTCTCCAAACGCACACCATGGAGATATTTTAATGCCTGGATGGAAGTGTATCCAAATGAATATTAAATTAATCTCAATCATGTTTTAGGGCATTTATGAAAGAAGAATAGTATTTTAGATTAATTGAAACATATATACCACAGATTAGGAGATTTGAAAATGGACATCTAAACATTATTATCTATGAATATAGATATGAGATTAGATGAAGTATGAACGAGAACACAACCTTACATAAACCCTGCTTAATATCTGCAACTTTGAAGCAGCAATATTGTTATGCATGATTAGCAAAGCACAAAACCTTTCTGACATTCTTCAGGATCTGAACTGAATACAGATGCCTGTTTCGCAACTTACTGTCACTAGATAACAATATATTATTAGAAAGCATTTTTAAAATAAATAGTAGTTGGTGTGCATTTGTTCAGTGTAACCACACTAAAATGGTCTATGAAACAAAACATGCAGACTGATAACCACAAGTAACTAAAAGAAATGAAAATGTAAACAAAGCTCAACAAATTTGCACAGGCTGAGCTTTTGTTGGACCCACACGATGTACTAGTGTCAGCTTCAAGTGTAATAATTGTTCAAGGGCAAAATATCAATACACATCAAAAACAGCAGTGAATAATGGCCATAACAGGCATTGCAAAGGCAATAATATTGCAAATATTGCAGTATTTGCGAGCAAAAGGGAAAATAATTTGAACTTTTCACTTTACTTTTTATAACATTGGTCTTAATTTAATAAATTGCCAATTACTACCCACCAGCTTAATCAGCCCATACAAGTTCTCAAATGAGAAAATGAGAGCGTGAACCTACTTCCTTCTGCTAAGACACAAAGTTAACTACCACTACCGTTCAATGGGTGGGACAGCCATTCTGGAAGGCAGCACAAATGAGTCTATTCTACATAAATGTGACTGGCAATGCAGACACAAATGCCATCCTTCTCTGCCAGATTACCCATTATGCTCTCTCCTGATTCCTGGTCATTATTGATAATTGCATTTTTGGTATTCAAAAATGTCCCAATAATAGGAGAAATGATCTACTGTTGTACTACCCCAGCATTGTGCCCTTGTAGGTTCTAATTATTACACAAGGAAAGCTGACTAAATCACAACACTGATGAAAAAAGACTGACATTATTCAGTGAAGAGCAACCACAAACAGACAAAGAATACCAGCGCAGGAGAAGGGACTGGATCTTTGGGGCTGGTGACTATGTTGCCTTTGTTGTTGATCTATAAGAGGGGAATGGACAGAAACAAGACACGCATAGCTGTCCAATGAGGGCACAGGAAATGATGTGAACTAGTTTGAGAATGTGAAACTTGTGGCACTATTGTATAATAAGCATTCTACAGCTTCTGGGAGTTTGCTTTAAAGCAGGAGCTGCCAAAATAGACATAAATTAAGGATTTCAAAAGATGCAAGTATATACAAGTACAGGCATTAGTTTGGCAATAACATGACAGGTTGTGTGTTCATTTGGATTGAAATGTTAAAACTAGGCAATGTAAAGTGCTTTTGAAAGAGAGAGAAAGGGAATGAACAGTAGACGAGAGATCCATGTGAATTATTTCAGTGATATTTCCGCTGATCTGTTTTTCCAAAAATTCCTGTTATTTTCAGAAATTCCATTTAAAGAAAGTCTGTCTCATAGGTTAATAATGCAATAACAACAACGCTGGGCACCAAATCTATCTAAAAGTTTTGCTTCCTGAAAGAAAAATGTGAGATTATGAAAAAACGATGTCAAGACGAAACTCAAATTATTTCATATTTTAAATTAAAATAACATGACATAACATTGTGTTAAATAACATATTGATGTTGGCTCATTAAATTAGTCACACTGAGCTTAAATGTTTTACTGACAATTTTCATTTCTACTCAACATCTGACCAACATCAGATGAAATGTGTAAAGGCAAAAAATAAATATGTAATGACTTGTATGCTTCACACGTGTTGCCAATCAGCTCAGTGTAGTTTGGTGCCCTGTAATTACCAAGAACATTTTTAAAAACATACTTCCATGCCAAACTCTCTGACCCCTCTTTTGGCCTGATCTTTGAAATTACTGTCAGTGATGACGTGTCTGGTTTGTACACCAACACAAATATCTTGGCATGAGCTATTTTTGGAAACATCTGTCTCAAACAGATCATTGATTTTACAAAACATTTAATTAATCTGAAGATTGATAGTGATAAAGAGAAGTAAAATGTATTAGCTGGGTCAACAAATGCTTACAAAGCAGCCTTTTTAATGTAATATGATATTTTACCATAGCTATTCAATTTACAATGGAAACAACAGCACTTTGTATATTTGAACTGTACACAATATTACACAGTATTTACACTGCTACTTGGAATAAAGGACAGCTTTCTGGCTCAATTTTGATAAATCTATAAAAATATGCCAACACAACACAACGTCAGTCATGACAGAGTTCATTCAAGTAGATAAGTTTGTCACTTGTTCCTGACAGTTTTAAAATGTTTTTGTACCTGGTGACAGTAAACCTCATCCTTTCCATATTGAACCAAGTAGTTTAATCAGCTTGTGAGATTTTGTTTGCCTTTGACAACCTACCTTGTTTTACACTTCTAATAGATTGTAAGTAATGGCAATTATTGCAAACTTGTAATTACCCTGCATCAAACCACTTTTAAGTTAAATAGACAATTTTTTTCCAAAACAGAAGCACATAAAGCTACTGGGACCCAGAATCCTACTTGCAGTGGGTACTGAAAGTATTCAAACCCCTTTAGATTTTTCACTCTTTTTGTTTCATTGCAGCCATTTGCTAATAAAAAAAAGTTAATTTATTTCTCATTAATGTACACTTAGCATCCCATATTGACAGAAAAAAGCAGACATATACAAATTTGTAAAATGCTATGGGGGTGTTTTTCAGCTGCCGGGACAGGACGACTGGATGTAATTAAAGGAAAGATGAATGCGGCCAAGTATAGACATATCCTGGAAGAAAACCTCTTCCAGAGTGCTCAGGACCTCATACTGGGCCAAAGGTTCACCTTCCAATAGAACAATGACCCTAAGCACACAGCTAAAATAACAAAGGAGTGGCTTCAGAACAACTCTGTGACCATTCTTGACTGGCCCAGCCAGAGCCCTAACCTAAACCCAATTGAGCAATTCTACTAAATACTGAGCAAAGGGTCAGAATACTTATTACCTTATGTGATATTTCAGTTTTTCTTTTTTAATGCATTTGCAAAAATTTCTATGTCTGTTTTTTTCTGTCAAGATGCATTGCTGAGTGTACATTAATGAGAAATAAAAAGAACATTTTTTAATTTTAGCAAATGGCTACAATGAATCAAAGAGTGATAAATTCAAAGGGGTCTGAATACTTTCCGTACCCACTGTTTTCATTAGGTAAGTAATATTAAAAGAGCACATGGAAGTGAAGTGAATAGTAAACTATGCTGAATAAGGCCCTGAGATTAGCTATATAATGTGGACACAAAGAATAATCCCTACTCTAGTGACACTGCCTTCCAGCTAATCCGCTCATACAACTTGAAATAGAAGACAATATTCTTTTACTATCTCAATAAGTCACAAACATTTACACATATAATGCCTCCATTGTCCTTTTAATCCTTACACAAAAAAACAGCAAAACCAAGTATCTGCTACAGCACTGAAACAGATGGAAAACATCTACAGATTACGCAATTCAATCTGTTATGAGGAACAAATACTACAAACTAATTTAGAAACTGGCTCAACTACAGGGTCTTCCCTTTTACCCTAAAACTCTCACCATGGGAAACTCTGTTGAATTAGCTTTCCTCTTCTGGATCAGGATGTTGAGGAACAAAAATAAACATACATTTATTTTAATAAACAAATCACACTTGCATAATACACCCATAAACCTTTTTAACGCCAATGTGTAAATCTAACTTAATTCTCATCAATTATTTTTTGACTATGCTGTTAATTTAGCAAAACAAATGGACACTTGGCGAGCACTGAAACTTTCACAAGCTAATCTGAAACAAATCTGACAGAATGCCAGCCCACAGAGAGCAGATGAAGGCTCTGCTACTAATTGGGTCAGATAAGTAAATGTGGAGTAGAATAAAGGTTTGCCAAAAGGAATCAAGTTTAAGGAATAAGGTTTTCGGTATAACTAACTGCTAGATAGAGAGAGAAAGTGAGTGAGAGACAGAGCGAGGAATACAGTTATGAGCCCTTGATCATCCATATTAAATGCAACATTAAAAGAAAAGAAAATTATTGTATTTTACAAATCCAACTCCAATGAAGTTAGGACGTTGTATGAAACAAAGGATTTGCAAATTATTGTATTCTGTTTTTATTTTAGAACCCATTTAACAAGATATTTAATGTTCAAACCCATAAACTTTATGCTAAGTGTATACAATTCGAATTTTATGCCTGCAACATGTTCCAAAAAGAGTTGAAACTGGGGCATGTTTACCACTGTGTTACATCATGTTCCCTTTTAACAACACTTAGCAAGCGTTTGTGAACTAAGGACACTAATTGTTGAAGCTTTGTAGGTGGAATTCTATCCCATTTTTTCTTTATGTATCAAGTTCAGTTGCTCAACAGTCCGGGGTCTCTGTTGTCGTATTTTGTGCCTCATAATGCACCATACAGTTTCAACGGGAGACAGGTTTGGACTGCAGGCAGGCCAGTCTAGTACCCGCACCTTTTATTACAAAACCACGCTGTTGTAACACGTGCAGAATTAGACTTGGTATTGTCTTGCTGAATTAAGCAGGGACGTTCCTGAAAAAGACGTTGTTTGGATGGCAGCACATGTTGCTTCAAAACCTGTTGATATATGGTTTTCGCTTTGCATGGTGGAGTTATAACTTGCAGTTGCAGACGGAGCGATGAACTGTGGTTTTCTGAGATAATGGTTTTCCCATGTGGTAATATCTGTTACAGAATGATGTCGGTATTTAATGCTGAGGGATCAAAGGTCATGAGCATTCAATGTTGATTTACGGACTTGCCAAGATTTGCAGAGAGAGTAAAGAATGTCAGGTCACAGGGTCCTTATATACAGTATGTACAATACACACAATTAATAAAACTATCTTTCCTCCATCCAAAAAATACAGTATACTCCAATACTCCATAGAGATAATGGCAGGGCTATGACTCAAACCCAGGTCTGTGGAGTTGAGATGGCAGCACCAAAACCTTCTTCACCATGCTGCGCATGCATGTACCAATGTTGTTACAATATCAGTGCATCGCAATACATCAGAAATGGCAAACTCTTTTAACAAGTTAATGGATTAAAACTTAAAAAACTGTGTGGAAAAATAGCACGACTCCAGGAGAAAATAAGGTAACAGAAACCTACCTTGACCCCATCAGGTTTCTTGTATGGATTCTTGCCTGAATGTGGGGAAAAAAGAGCAATTACCACAAGAGTATGAGGTTAAATCAGTGTTGCTTCTCAGTAACCCCCTTTCTTCCACATCCATGCGAACACACACACACACACACACACACACACACACACACACACACACACACACACACACACACACACACACA
>JAUZSU010179665.1:0-12638 GCA_034780255.1 Parotocinclus maculicauda | reverse complement strand
GGAGGAAACCGGAGTACCCGGAGTAAACCCACACAGACACGGGGAGGACATGCAGACTCCACACAGAAAGGACCCAAGCCACTCTACCCTGGGATTGAACCTTCTTGTTGTGAGGTAAGCGGTGCTACTCATCGAGCCACAGCTTTGGAAGGGTAGCATCCATGAAACCATTTTTTCAAAAGGGGAACAGGGTGAAGAAATGCTAAAGCTCACAAAGATTTTTATTAAAAACCAATTAAAAAGAGTATATTGTTTTAGTTTTTTGGGTTTAATCATCAACAATATGTTATTTATGGTCAATATACCATTGCTAAAACAACAAAAGTAATGGTGGCTTTTCAAATCTAAAACTTGTGCACAGTGCTGTATGCCTTTGATTACTTCGACTGTGTTTAGAATCATAAAAAAGAATATTTGACATATTTCAGCTTGTTATACATTCAAGTGAAATACTTGACCTGTTTTTTTCTCCATTCCACTGCAATAAAAATCTCGAGTTCCTTAGGCTGAGGGGACATGGACATTTCTGAGTGAAATCCTTTTGGCTGAGCTTGCCTGCTACTCGTCGCTAACCCCCGTTAAATCGCTCTTTGAGCTTGACCTGCTGATCTGTCTCTATGTGTTACTTCCTTTCCCATCGTTGCAGTCAAAGGGATTGAGCCAGCTGACTCTGGATGCACGCAGATCACAACTGCCTTGGCTATCATAACTGAATGAGGGAGATTACAGACGGGGGTGGCTCTCGCCGCTTTAATGTGTGACTCGTCGATCTGAAGGGCCGCTATCTCGCCTCTCATCAATGAGTGACTTGCGGTTATGATGGTGGTGAGGAAATTTGTCATAAAACGGAGCCTATAAAACCCTAAACTGCCCCTCCCTTTGACGGCGTATAATCATAAACAGCACGTTCCTCCCCAATGGCTAGTGAAGGATATGAATGGATCGTCGTACAGCCAGGTGATTGGCTAATGGTCCAAGCTGCCATGCTTGGAATGACTGGTTGGGGCAGTTTGGCAATTTTTCTACATTTTGGCCATAAATGCTTTGCTGTTATTTATTTAGTATGAAGATGCAAAATTAGAGCAAATGATTAGGTTCTTTGGTTTACTGATTTAAAAGTCATTGTACTATGAATTACCCATTGAAAAACTTAAACTATGAAGTTACAATAAGAGTTCCTGCTCAAGATTTCTATGAGAATATCTGTAAGCTGTGTAGCTTGGAAGTGCTCATAACTTATGGCTTGCTCATATTGTTCTGTGCATCCATTCTGAAGCGAAAAACACAAAGCAAACGCTTTGCTAACCTGGGCCTGTTTCCCCTTTTCCCTTTTAAAATATGACCCCTGGCATTGTGCTCCATGCTGAGCTGGAGTGGGGGTCTGATTGGGGTGTGCTGGCTGTCAATCCAGTTAGCGAGCTCCTCGTTGGGCTTCCATCAGAAGCCCTTTGAACCATTCCTCCACGGCTGTGCTGTTAGCTGATTACCTTCCGTTGGCTATGTAAATCACTCCAACAAGCTCCATGCTGCCACAATGGCTCTTTTTAGTGGGGCGGCTTCTGAGCCTGCAAAGGGGATTATGAGTTTTTTTAAAAAGCCAGTGATCTCAAATCAGCCCCATTATATTGCACTTTAAGTTGCACGGTCCTGTGTTTGTTCCTGTCGGGAGGCCTCAGTAAAAACATCTGTTTGTCATCCATAAAACCAGTTAATAGCATCATAACATCATGATAAAAATGATAGTCCGTTCACACGGTCCTCCCCTTCCCAGGCCTACATATGTCAGAAAGGCAGCAAGGGAGGATCAGAGAAGAGATGCAAGGGGCTCTTGGAAAGTTGTTGGGTTTTCTTTTTTTGTAGCAAAGTCCTAAGAACTGCTTGTTTTCATGGTTGCATTACTTGATGTTCCATTCCACTGAGATGTCACTTATGTTATTATTGCTCACACATTCCATTGTCCATACCTTCCAGAGACATGCTTCCAGAAGAAAAATGTTAATAATAGTGGAATAAAATGAGGAAACTCCTAAGATTCGCTTACCGTCCAACGGTAACGCTCATCATTAGGAGGTTGAGAGAAAGTGAGTACAATTGGGTTTGCTTGCAGGGAAAGAAGTCCCTTGCATTATTGCTTCTTGCCAGGTTAGAATATGGCCTGTTGATATTTTACATGACTCACTGTGTTTCAGTATTTAAGGACTCTCAGGCTGCTGATGGTTTATTTTGCAAAAAAGTTTAAGAACTCTAACAGACCCTCAAATCGCCTTTTAACATGCATTGATGTACAAATGTTCATGATGAATTTGACTCATTATCCAAGCTCAGCTCTTTAGTATTTGGTATTACACATCATAAAAACAGAAAAAAGAGCTAAAAGGGATTGGAGGTTAATTACAGTTGGATTGCTTGAACTATGTCAAATGAACTTTGCTTTATTTATTTAAGAATACCCTAGGAGGACACGCGTTTTAACGTTGTTCTTGGTCTGGGTTGTGTGGACACTGACACCTATCACTGGAGAACTCAGAACATAGGGTTTAAGCATAAGCTTGCCTTGGCAGGGACACTAGTGGCAAGGGTGACTGTTGCAGGGCCAGGGATTGATTCCTGGCCTCCCCTTCCTTAGATATAGCCAATCATGTCTGGGACTAAGCAATTGGACAAAGGTCTAAAAGGGCAAAGGTCCAGTTGCCACCTTTGCCAATCCACAGTCACAATAATACTGTATCAGTTGTAACCACTGGATAAGGGTGTCTGCAAAATCTAGATGTGATGCCCAAACTTGCCAGAAGGCACCGATGGGATTCAAACTCAGATTCCTGTGGTGCTGGGCTGTCTCAGGCCATCAAGGTAGCTTGTGGTAGTGGGAATATATGCAAGTTACATGGGAGAATAATGGCAGAGGTCTACAAATGCTTGATAAATTAGTGCGTTAAAAGCTTGCAAGTAAAATTTACGATGTTTTGAATGTCAGCCCCAAATAATTTATCGAGTCCATCCCTTTAGATTTAGAGACGTGCGAATCACTTTTCATTGCTATTGTGTTTTTGGCCTGAACCACTGAGGGAAGTGCTGGGGTCTTCTGCACTTACACAGTACTGGAAAGACAGGGCATTCGTCAGCCAAAAAACATCTTAACTTGTGATCAGTAAAAGCAACCTTCCAGCTCCCAGCACAACACAGGCACACAAAGCAGCAAACGAGCTTGATCCTTGACTACACAATGCCCGATTCAAAGCAACACAGGCCCTACGCTGCCAGCCAACACTGGTTTCTAAATAATCAGGCGATGGGCCCCACACTTTGGCGCGCTCCGGGACAAAGGAGGGAAAGTGTCCAAGGGCCCATGTGAGCATGGTACATAGAGGCAGCCAGGCAGCAGCAGTGTGGCTCGCCTTTAACGAGCGCTGATTGAAAGCTCCAATTGTGACCCGCGCCTCGGCATGCTGCTTCGGCCACGCATTCATCGTTACTTCCTGGGGCTTTTGTGCCTTAGCGAGGCTCAGGGGGACATGAGGAGGGTGGAAAGGGGGCACCCGACCCGGAACATTGGCACGACACGGTGGGCCCCCGCATGAGCGCCTCTACCATCTGCCACAGTAATTCAGCTGCCCGCATGCCAGAGCAGCCACGCGGCCTGCTTATGTAACGCCGCTCGCCCCGAGCCACAGCTCAACAAAGCCCAGAAACAAACACTGTAAACCAGCTTGGAATTTCTCCTCTGCTGGGGCCCTTTTTCTTTTCAGAAGCTCTCCAAGGAGCGGTCATCCCCTCTTGCCCTCATCTCCCATCAGCTCAGATCCTCAAACCATAATACCTTTAAGCAGGAATCCCATAATCCTTCAGACTTTTATTTACACACGTCCTACAAAGGCAAACCCTTTTTTTAAGTGCTAAAGTGGAATCCAGCGATGTTGCTGATTGCTCCGTTTCCCTACACACCCATAAAACATGATATCCAGAGTCAGTCCACATCCGATAGACTGCTGGCAGAACTCTCTTGAAGGGAAACTGACTCAGTGTTTTCAGTTTTGGATGACATTCTTTCAGGATGACTATTTAGAAGTCCCATTTTAAGCATGCAGTTGTAGACAGTTGCCGGACCACAGGCATGCTGCCCTTTTGGTTTTATGCTTCTTCCCTCTTTGTCGCCCTTGTTTTATATGTACTTCTGTAAAGTCTTGTTGTGAAAAATGCTCATATTGGATTCCTGGCCCAGGTTGACATTCATCAAGCTCACACCATTCTTTTGGGGTTGTTATGGCAATGTGTAATTGCCACCAGTGTACATTTTCTGAGCTGGGGTTGAAATTCTTTAACATGTGACTTCTAGCATTTCCAGTCTCTGATTGACTCCCGGTCATTCCTCTGCTGTGTCAACGAAGATTGAAAACATCAGGCAAGGCGCCTTGACTCTCCAACTCGGTTACATATGCCTTGGTTTTGGAGGTGCTCGATTACAAATTTGATCATGTGACAGAACAATAAAGAGAACCACATGTCCCACAGTGCTGCTGCCAATTATCCTTCGAGGGGTCATGCAGCAACGAGTTGGAATTCAAGCTGACCCTTTCTGCATAGACACATGGACTTCCTGTGCCCCTTCCCAAGCAGGGTCCGGTGCTGTAAAGTTTACATGTCCAACTAACACCTCAGGGGAGTCCTGAGCTTTTGCAGTTTTGTGAATAAATGATCTGCTTGTGGGTGTCTTCCTGTATCTGGTTGGTATTACAATCTGGCTGGCACAGATTAGATAAATGATGTGGAGGCTAACTTAAACGTGCCCACACCAGCGCCTGTTCTTTCATGTCCATTCATGTTTTTATTGTCCATCGGAAACCCGTCCCGCATTTAACCAAGGGAAGGAAGTGGTGGACAGGGCTGCTGGTGTGGCTGTTTGGAATATAGACATAAAACAATCTTATCACATTAAGAGATTTTACCCACACACTTCGGCTAATGGAATAATATGTAACCGATTTATCTTATGTACTGTTTTTATCTGACATACAAAACTGCACACCGTAAAAATGAAAGTAGAAGGCATGTTTCCTAGAAGCTCCCGCTCCCCTTTCCCTGCTGAGGAATCACAGAGGATCCAGCTCCAGAATTACTGGCACTTTTGGCAAACGTGGAGAATAAAATTGTCACAATTGTCAGACTACACAATCGAACACAAAGGTAACACAAATGTCAATTTCCCTTGTGAATAAGATTAGAAAATATGCAAATAGAATGACCAAAAAAGCATGTTGACCTTGTGAAATGTCAGTTAATAATCAAAAAGTTGAAAACAACCACAGTTGCTAAACCTAAACTCTACCTGGAAGAGGAATTCCTGGTGGAGATTTTCATGGGGTGCTGGCAATTTGCTGTCACAGAGTCTGCAAATCCACAATTAGATGTGTCTAAAAACAATAACAAAAGTGCTCTATAAAAACATTATCTTTTTAATGTAACCACAGAACTGACTGAAGCTTTTGAACCCGGTTCTAGGTTCAACTGAAGATGGCGGTTCGGATGACTATGCCGAATACCAATATGGCGAATACCAGTGTGTGACTTTCCTCCTGTTACAAGACTTTGTAATGAAACAATTGAGGACAGCTCTTTAGCATAACCAGAATTATAACTCTTATATAAGCACAGCACCCTTTTTCCATGACCAAACTTTACCAAGGTTTGGCCAAATTTTGGTTTCAGTTTGGGATGTCTACTTGTTAACGACACCCCAGGAAGACCATGTTTGGATAAAATCTGTATTTTGCTTTGTTGATTTTAAGTATTGCCAGAAGGTAAAAGGAAGTACATGTTTTTATAAGGTGTGTCGCAGTTCATTTTCAACTCTTTTGTACAAACTACCTCCTCAGATAATGCTTGTCTAGAAGCCTGATGTGGTTTTTATTTTAAAGTTTCTGTTAAGAGTTTAGTCAATATTGAGATTAATAAAGCCAAATCTGTTCGCTCTGGTGAGTCGTTTTCTGAGCATTGTTTACAGCATGTCTTCTACCCCCAAGAGTATGGGTCGCACAGTGGCTCAGTGTTTAGCCAGAAGGGTCTGGGTTCAGTGGGTGGAGTGGCCTGGGTCCTTTCTGTGTGGAGTTTGTCCTCGCTATGTCTGTGAGGGGTTTAATCTGGTTTCCCCCCAGTAGTCCCAATAGTTGAGACCACCTTTGTCAAGTCCTAGACTCAAAGAGCCTAGACCAAGTCCAAGTCAGAACCAAGTGACCAAGTCACTGGAGCAGCAAACATTGGGATGCCCAGGTGAATAAATGCATTTTACAATGTTAATACTATACTGCTCACAAAAGGAGATACTTCAAAATGAAATATCCCATAATTAAATATCACCTTATTTTTAGCTTGAAGATCGTGCTTCATACCGTAGACCAATCTTTTATGCTCTAATCTAAATTAGCATACAGTAAACTGTCAACGCATTGATAATAGGGTTAATGGAACAATGTTAGTCCCAACAAACCAATACCACACCTGTGTCCACAGAATGTTTGTGTCTTTGTGTGGCAAGAGGTGGGTGTTTGGAGTCAACATCAAAAGGATCTAAATCAGATTGTGTATCCAAACACTAAAACACAAATGAAATGTGTTTCTTGTAAATAGCAACAGTTCCATTCTTAGGTAAGTAATATTGACTAAACGTAACTTAGCCCAAATGTTTATTTTCAAAAGTATTCAATAAGTCATGTCATATGGACCGCAGTAATCTGTGTATGTTTGCACTCCAATATCACATCTCATTTATCCTGGAAAGAGCATCCAAAAGCATCTGATAATGGACACCTCGATTTAAACCCAACACTCACATTGTTCACAGGTATTCCATCAATCAAGAATCTTCTGTTTTCCCTTAACTACCAGATAAATAAAAATAAATAGACCCAAATAGATAAGAGCTGCCCCAGAGGCAGTAAACAGCAGAGACTTAACTGCTCATTGAACGACAACATCATGTGCAGTTTGCAACCATAAATTGTTCCCAAGTAAAATATTTACCACGTCAACGACTTCATGTGACTTCTTTGTAAAGAACTACGACTACAGGTGCAAAGTAACTGCAGTAAACATACGATATTTAGAAATCGGGCTGGACTGGCAAACAGTGACCCAGAGTATTCATGTTAAGAAAACTCAGAATCAATTCAGTGCATTGTCCAAAGCTCACATTGTCAGCTGCACCCTTAACCAAAACAGCCCTCATTCCAAGCAACTGTAAGTTAAGAGACTTGCTCAAGGGTCCAACAGTAGCAGCTTGCCAGCGCATGGACCTGGGTCTTAACCACCACACCTCTACATTGCCAACATGATTAATTATTTTGCATGGATCAATGGTGAATTCAAGTGTGATATGTAAATTAATATACATCATATACACTGTATATGATACTGTAGTGTACAGGTATTGACTAACTAGCCAAAATTATGCAGTGTTTCCTATATATTGGTATATTTACTTTTATATCAGCACTGGGCACCACACATTGACTTCTTTTTTGTACGATTTTAGGTGGGTAAAATCTTATATCACTGTAAAGCTGCATTTAGTGCATTGCTTTGCTCAGCCCTTCCTTACCCTCTGTGCTTTCTCTCTCACTCTCTCCCACATACACATATATTCACACATTTATGGAATGAGAATAATTTATATGACAGTGTGATATATTTCCTGTTGTATTACGACACAAGCCGATACTTCAGAAAAGAGCAGGCGATAGAGAAGCCTAATATGTGAAGCGTTCACAAAGCTGTGAGATCTTACCACATTTATCACTGGTGTACTGCACTGCAAAGCCACAGTTCTTGTTCTTGTCAAAGTCTGCAACTTTGTCTACACAATGAGTGCGTCACATGCACTAAATAATCTGATAACTGCAGAAAATCTGATATTGTTCAGATCCGATACGGAAGTTTACTTGCACTTGAGTAATCGGATAATAGTAAACCAGCCAGTAATCTCACAGAAAGATATGACATTTTTATACTAAACAATTTTCAATATTAAATAATAACATTTTTCATTTTCATGAATATATATTGCATATCAAAGTCTTAAAGTGTTTAATAATCATCAGCGGTTTAATATTTAATTCCAGAATCCCCAATCTGGTCTATGTAAATATGGCCAAAAAGCAAAACCATGTTTTTTTTCAACTAGCCGCTCTGCGTACATGCACAGATTGAATCCAAACCTGATTAAAATCAAGTAACTGATACACATGATATTAGTAATTCTGTTACTGTGGTACAATCCAACTCTCTTTATCAGATGACTTAATTTACATTTACATTTATGTCATTTAGCAGACGCCCTTATCCAGAGCGACTTACAATTCACACAGTCCAATCCAATCAATTGTGGGTTAAGGGCCTTGCTCAGGGACCCAACTGTGTCAGATCTGGGATTTGAACCCTGGACCATTTGAACCTTCTGGTCCATAGTCCAGTACCTTAACCACTAGGTCACCACAGTAACATTTGATAGCTATTGTAGATCAGAGTATGTTATACACATAAGCACTAAATAATCACAAAACCGCAGAAATCTGATCATTATCATATTATTAAGTGCTATTATTAAATTAGGATGGTAACATGTTTTGAGGCCAGTATGTGTGTACATTATGACTAGAACCCAGTTCAGTTTACATTCATATTGCACCTGCACTTTTTTTAGTAATTGTTTAATAGGTGATCAGCGTTCTTTCAGTACGTTTATAAACTACACACACCTGTGTCAGAGCAAGACAAAACAAAAACAGGTTAAAGAAAGAAAAGCAATCCCAAAATATTGTCATCAGCAGTGTGTGGAAAACCACAAAACGATATGCAGAAAACGTTCCTGTTCAGCGAATGCCAGCGGTCGGAGGAGTCGGGCCCAGGCACATTTGCGTTCTCACTTGCTTGACCTTTGTCGGATCCACAGCTGCATTGTTCGGTAATGGATGGTTAAAGAGTCGCACCCTCCTCTCTGTGTGGTTACCTGATCCCTCCCAGCACACACAGTGTGTGTTCACATGAGACTGCTCATACCAAAGTACACCTACGCAATCAACTCCCTTTTCATTTTCTCCTTTCATTGTGTGCGTGCGCATGTGTGTGTACATATGTCCGTTCCTGTGTGTGCATAGGTGTGGGAAGATCTCATTACATCAGATACTTTGATGAGGAATTGAAGTCATGTTATAGAGTCCCTCTTGGATTCGTCGGCCTATAATATTGTAGAATATTATACAATCCTGAAACATGTGAATGGCTCTGCATCACTAGCCGAGCGTGCTGGTGCTCGAGACTTCTTTATTTCGAATGCGTGCAATCAGGCATGGCAAACGTTGCCTGGTTTTCGTACTCCGTCTATCATCGGCATCATTTAGCCTAAGTGTATCCTTCCTTGCGGTCAGGAATGCAGGTGTGTCAGTCTCTGCACTGTGGCCTCGTTGTGTCTTTTTCAATAATCTCCAGCACTTTGCACCTCACTGAACGCACCTTTCATTTTGTTGCCGAACCCCAATCGTGATCCTTTACGCTCCAGGCTATTTGTGTAGTCTGCACTTCGGGCTCTGATTGGCTTTTGGTGCTCTGTGACTTCTTTGTTATGATTTCTTGTCAGATCTGAGCACCGGAAGGATGGGCCCTTGTTGCACCTCCATGTGGGTCATGCAAAGGGGAAGAATTTAGCAGAACTCCTGGTGGAAACATGCTCCATACATAGGTACGGGCCTTCACACAAGCATTAGGGCAGCACTGTAGGCCCCTATAAGCATGAGCAAGGGTAGGTAGAAAGCAAGAGGCACCGCATGCCAGCTCAGGGTATGAAGCGTAATCAGAGCTGGGTGATGAGTCCAAAGACAAGGGAACTCTCACTAGGCACAGGATGTAACTCTGTTATTCAGAAATCCCATACATTCTTGCCCCTATGCTTGGGTTCTTATAGTGTGAGTGAATTTTTCTGGAAGTCAGATATGGGTTGCTCATGACCTTCCCACCAGGCATGAGGTAGTTTTGTTTTCTCAGAAGTGCCTTTATGTAATCGATCGGAATGTCTTAGGGAACTAAAAGGATTATTTAATTAACCTTTTTAAAAAGCTGACTGATTCCTTCACGTGCGAATGTTTAACAGCGTTTGTTTTCTAATTCACGCGGCACATGAAATCCAACCGCTGCGACGTTTTGCAAAACAACACACTTGCAGCTGGCCGTGTTTTCAGGTGAAACACAGACGTTACACTCCCTACTCAGAGACTTATTTACAAGCAAACAAAGAAGCACTAAACCTTTCCTCTGATACTCTGGAAGTGCTTGCTACATCACTTAGGAATTTGAATTTGAATTCTGACCGGGCTGGAGCCGGGTGATTTATGTTGGTTCTGGGTCGGGTCTGAAATAAATACCAATATTTTGGCATGACCTTTGAAACCGTCCAAGCACATTGTATAACTGTTTTAACAGTTTGCATTGTGTTGATTTTTCCCAAATTATTCACATTTCCAGTTGTACCTATTTAAAAGATGCAGAGTTGTTTAGTCAGAGTGCAACTGTGGGATCTGTGGGATGTTCACACACATTATCAGATTATATATAAACATGCTTAAACACTTGCTTTTAACTAAAGTACATCAAAATCATTAATATAAAGCTTTTTTATAATAAAGTAGTGAGTATATTGTAATTTATTGAAAAATGCATTGAAAATGAGAAACAAAATGGTTAGTGTATTAGGCCTGGTTGCCCAGGAGAGTGTCATGGTCAAATTTTTTATTCAAAAACCAGTTTTTGCTTAATTAGTATTTTTGTGTATTATCAGATTCTCATCATAAAGTTGAAAACTTGTAAACTGAACCATCATAAAACAGGAAGTTCCTGTAATCCTATCAACATGGTTACGTGGATTTCAGCAGTCCGATCATGTGGAAAACTGTACATCGGCCAGTCAGTAAGTGGAGGACGCGTGACGACGTCTGACGAGGCTCTTTCAGAACCTTCTGGTAGCAATGTGGTAGGATTACGGCTTTCAAATCAAGCTGAGCTACAGTATTCCATGGCATTCATTACACATACATTACATAGTTCTAAATAAACATACATTATATAGTTATAGTTGCTGCCATCTGAACCTTGGTGTGCACCCGCCCAACAAGTGGACTGTTACCTCTGAATAGGTCGGTCTTGGTTTGCTTCCAAACACAACCAGTAAATTGATTTGCAATGTTTACCCTGCCCCTACATTTAATATAACATGTATTGCCACAAAGCATTATTTCAAACCAAATAACCCTAGCAACCCTGTCAAATCAGTCTCTGGGTAGTAGTTGTTTCCTGTTGAAGGCTATTTCCGTATGTAAAATTGTTGGTTGACAAACTAAAGAAAGTCTGTGCAATGGGGAAATTGCTTTTAGGTGTGGGGTGGTTCAAAAAACCCACGATTCAGTTTGCATCCCAGTTTTGGGGTCATGGGTTTGGTTGGGATTGAAGTGGCTAGAACAAGAAAGACATAATACAAAATAACACACAGATGTTGCTTTATACAGCCAAACATCACTTCAAAATCAAAGTTCTTTATGAAACAAAAAGTTATTCTTTGCTCTTCTAATCAAATTTGGTCAAGTATAACCCTTTAGTGGTTAGCATAAAATCCTTTAGCATTAGGAAGGTGGTTTTACTGTAAACTATTCTCTGTCACAAAATGTATATTTTAGCTTCTCTTTTGTCTACAAAATGAATTATTACCAGACAACTGCTATTTGATGTGTTAGATAGAGATTTCTCTGATCAGTCTCCTCCTTTCAGAGTTTACATGACGTCATAACGAGTCAGTTCAGAGTCAGTACCAAATCTTCATACTTGATTTACAGTTTTTACAACTGGAGAATTGATTCAGCTAAATTTTATATAGCACAACAGTTGAAGGTCAAGGGTCCACCATGGAGGAGACAGGATTGAACATAATTTTTTTTCTTACCTTCTTAATTAATAGTCCCAAGCAGGGGCACAATTTTATAAAAGGGCATGTGCTTTATTAAAGTGTTGCTTGCCCCAGCTAAAATCATAACAGTAAAAAGTTTTATCCTATATTGCTGAGCTACAGGATGTGACATGCAAATTCGCTACAGGGACTACATTTCCCATAATGATAATCTTTTCGAAAGCTTGACTGGCTAATGCTTTTAGTAAGAGACAATTTCTTTCAGTATTTTGAATGAAGTAATGGACATCGGCAAAAATTTAAAACAAAATCAGCCACGCTGCAGGCAAAAAAAGTGATGGCTCTCAGACAAATATTTCCATAACATAAACAAAATGAATGTAATTTTATAAACTTTCTTAGTGTTAATTTGTTCTTTATTAGACACGTTAACACTTCAGTATTAAATCTGTATTTAGTGCATTGTTTTTATGAACAGTTGTGCCCCCATGACTGGCTGGCAAGCAAAGGGGTACAGAAGTGCCCCTCTAAATTCTGAGTAAGCCCCAGTTCAACACATCATCTAAAAATATCCCTTTCCAAGGCACTAACTTTCAAGCTTCCAATGTTCATATATCAAATCAAATTAAAATTTATTTATACAGCGCTTTTTACAATGGAGCATTGTCTCAAAGCAGCTTTACAACAGTATACCATCCAA
>JAUZSU010179654.1:0-12640 GCA_034780255.1 Parotocinclus maculicauda | reverse complement strand
AATAAGGCTGTAACGTAACAAAATGTGGAAAAAGTGAAGCGCTGTGAATACTTTCCGGATGCACTGTATATTGAAATTATCTATTACAATTAGTTTTTATAGTTATAGTTTTTGTGGTTTCTTTGCCTCTAGTAGTTCTTTGTTGCTTTAGTTTATATGATACATACAAATCCACATTTTTCTCATTAACTTAAGTCATTTCAAAGTTGTGTGGAAAAATGTAAACTATTATTTGAATTTAATTTTGTATTTAATGTAGTTTCTGTTGGGAGTCTTACTTCTTAGATAATTTACTAACTTTAGGTCATTGGTCAAATTTAGTAACACTTTACTAACTATATACTGTATATATTAGGGGTGGGGGAAAATTTTGATTTTTAGATGCATCACGATTCGGACATTAATGATTCTGAATCGATTAACAAATGTCAATAATTAATAATTGAGCACACTTGCATCTAAACATGTAGACCAGCTTCTGTTCTTACACAAAAACTTAAACATTTACACTCACTAACTGAGCTCTGTAACATCTATTTTGAGTTTATTATTCTTGAAGTATTTGTTTTCGCTTTGTTTGCAGCTGATTTTCCTGCCCTCAATACAGCTTCAAAACTGCTCTGTATTCATATGCAAACTTCATAGACATATCAATATTGAACAATAGATAACAGAATACAGTCAGCACTCTTCACCTCACCGCTTCACTGTTATTGTTTATTCTGACACTAGCTCCTGACTTTCTCTAAATCCTAGACTTCTGTCCCACTTATTCTGCATTATCCTGTCTGTTTACACCTTTACACCTGACACTATCACCTGAACTGGGATTTCACAGAAATCTATTACATTACATTGTTGTTAAAAGAACACAATGCAGTAGATTTTGTGTGCAAAATGTTGACTCTAGAATCTAACTGACTGCAGATCCCTACGTGAAGGTGTGGCTCATGCACAAGGACAAACGTGTGGAGAAGAAGAAGACAGTGACCATTAAGCGCTGCCTGAATCCTGTCTTTAATGAGTCCTTTCCCTTTGATGTTCCTGCACACGTGCTGAGAGAAACAACCATCATCATCACCGTCATGGACAAGGACCGGCTGAGTCGTAATGATGTAATTGGCAAGGTAAAACATATTTATTAAAACAACTTTCTTATCCATTGAATGTTATCTTACTAATTTTACTTATTTTAATATTCTGCAACTGGAAAAAATAGGGTTAAGTAATGCAAAGTGTAATAACTGTAATATTAGACTAAACAAGCAAACATAATTTGTGGGCAATTACCTCTGGTAAAAATTTGGCAATATAAAAGACTTGTACAAGAAGTTGTGCTGCTTTATACTGCTCACTAAACATTAGGTACATACAGGCAAATATTCGAGGACGACTTTAGTTTTTTCCTGAATCATTGGTGTATTTTTTTGTTTTTGTTATCTTTGTGTACATTTAGTTAATATATTTCACTTATGACATATATATTACTAATGACATTATACAAGAGAGTGCTTCTGGACTTTCAATATTGGAATAATTTTTCATTTGCAAAAAAGGATCTATCTATTCATTCATTCATCTATCCATCTATCCATTTCCTAATAGGTAAGAGTGGATTACTTTATTGCAGGGTTTTGGTTGTCCTTAACTTTCAGCTTTATTATTTGAAGAAAAATACACAAATACAAAAAAAGTGTGTAAAAATCTTTTTAAACAGAACAGTACACCATGTACAATCCCAATTCCAATGAAGTTGGGACGTTGTGTAAAACATAAATAAAAACAGAATACGATGATTTGCAAATCCTTTTCAACCCATATTCAATTGAATACGCTACAAAGACAAGATATTTAATGTTCAAACAGATAAAATTTATTGTTTTTGTTTTTATTATATTCACTCATTTTGAATTTGATGCCTGCAACATGTTCCAAAAGAGTTGGGACAGGGGCAACAAATGACTGGGAAAGTTGAGGAATGCTCAAAAATACCTGTTTGAAACATTCCACAAGTGTTATGTGTTATGATTGGGTATAAAGAAAGCATCTCCGAAAGGCTCAGTCGTTCAGAAGCAAGAATGGGGCGAGGTTCACCAGAACAATGTATCTAAACATTACAAGGAATTTAGGAATTTCATCATCTACAGTTCATAATATTATCAAAAGATTCAGAGAATCTGGAGAAATCTCTGCAAGTAAACAACAAGGCCGAAAACCAACCAACATTAAATGCCCGTGACCTTTGATCCCGCAGGCGGCACTCCATTAAAAACCACCATTCTGTAACGGATATTACCACATGGGCTCAGGAAAACTTCAGAAAACCATTATCAGTGAACACAGTTCATCTCTCCAGCTACAAGTACAACTTTACCAATAAATTAACAACAGCCAGAAACACCGCCAGCTTCTCTGGTCCCGAGCTTATCTGAGATGGACTGATGCAAAATGGAAAAGTGTCCTGTGGTCTGACGAGTCATAATTTTTTTTTTTTTAATCATGGACGTCGTGTCCTCTGTCCAGATTGTTATCAGAGCAAAGTTCAAAAGCAGCATCTCTGGTGGTATGGGGGTGTGTTAGTGCCCATGGCATGGGTAACTTACACATCTGTGAAGGCACCATTAATACTGAAAGGTACATACAGCTTTTGGAGAAACATATGCTGCCATCCAAGCAACGTATTTTTCAGGGACGTCCCTGTTCATCTCAGCAAGACAATTTAGTTGTACACACTGTAGCAGGGTTTTGAGCCACTCCTTCATACAGATCTTCTACAAATCTTTAAGGTTCCGGGGCTGTCGCTGGCCAACATTGAGTTTCAGCTCTCTCCAAAGATTTTCTATTGGGTTCAGGTCTGGAGATTGTCTAGGCCACTCCAGGCTGTGTGTTCCAGGGCATATGACATCACTTGTTTGAAATCACTTCATTATGTACTTTTTTAAAATTCATCACTAGCCCTAAATTGCCTGGTTCCAACTTTTTTTGAATGTGTTGCAGGCCTGAAATGCTGGAATGAATGTTTATTAATTAAAATGAGGATGCCCAAAAAAAGTCATACCTAATTAAATACTAGATTTATAAAGAAAAATAGGGTAAATTAATCACAGAAGGTTAATAGACTACATAAAATAAATATATAAGAGAGTAGAGGATATAAGTACTCCAATTCCAGTGTTGTGCAAAAGCCATAGGCCACTATTAGAGCAGATAAACTACCAAAATGTTTACTATAATTTAATAGCTATATATAAATATTTCCCTTTCTCCTAACTAGAATACAAGCCGAAAAAGTAAATGTTTAAGCGGCATTAAAAAGAGAATATATAGGATAAAGTGACCAGTATTTACACTTGATCAATAACAGCATCTGGCTGCTTTATCAGGATACCAAGTTTTCCATTCTACAATCTGAAGAAGATCAGGAATGACATTTTTGAAAGGGAAGCTTTTATAACCTCTTGAAATATGAGATGTTTATAGCAATGTTTGCATAAACCAAATGCTTAAACAGTGTAGAGAACAGATGGGCCATAGACAATACAGCAGATGACTCAGGAATTTACTGAACTCAATTATTTGGAATGGAGCAAAATCATAAACTAACTGCTTCTTGCTCAGTTGCTTGTTATTTGAAAAGAATTCCACATTGTTTTATGAATATTTTTATACAATGCAACCAAAATGAACATAAAGCCTTAAATAGAAACTGCATCAATCCACCACTGCCCCTACCAAACGCTGCATTAATCCAACTCAAGACCAAACACTGCATCAAAGTAATATTGGCGCAGCGAAACAGTGCAGTAATCCAATACTTACACCCCCACACACATGCACACAATCACTACATTAATCATATACTGCCCCAACAAAGCACTGCAGTAATCTTATATTACCCCAATAAAGCACTGCAGCAAATCAAAACTGGATCTACAAATGTCTGCATTTAACCAAGACTAGCCTAAACCCTAAATCAAAACGCTGGCTCAATAAAACACTGCAATAATCCAAACAATGCAATGCAACAATGCATCAGTCCGACACTGATGTACACAAAAAAATAAAGTTACATCAGTTGCATCTATTGCATCTGTCCAATTCCTATTTAGAAAACTCCAACCCTCTAATGCATCTACCAAATACTGCAGCAGTTCAATACTGATTTAGCCAAACACTTCCATAATTGAATACTAGGTTAATACTAGTCCACATGATTTAATCCAACACATCCACTACCAAACACTGCACTAAAACACTGCTACCTTAACCAAACACTGCAGTATCTCAATATTTCCCCAAAAACACTACAGTAATCCCATGCTGGCCCAAGGGCGTACTGATTCACTTCAACACTGCCAGTCCCATAATCCATCATAATCCAAAACTGTAATCAACAAAACTATCATAATTCAACCATGCTGACACAAAAAATCAATGTGATCCACGATGTCACTACCAAAAGCCACCTTAATCCAATGCTGCCTCTACCAAACATTGCATTAAAACAACACTATCACAAATACTGCACCAAATTGACACTGGCCAAACACAACAAAACAAAACAATAACCTGCCCCCCAACCCACACACACACAATCATGTACTTTCTCGAAAAACATCACAATAATCCAATAGTGTCCCAACCATTCTACAAAACCCTGAATCAAAACAAGGGTGACCCAACAAAACATGACAGTTACTGCCAGTCTCAAAAATGCATCAATCCAATTTCCAATCAGCCAAACACAATTTAACCAAAATTATATATTCCACTGTTCCTACCAAAAACTGTAGCAGTCCATAATGATTGGTCCAAATGCTGCATTCATTTAGCAGTAGCCCAAACAAGAACAGCTTTATTCTAACATATCAACTTCTACACTAAAACAACACCACCCTTACCAAACCCTGCACCAATTCAATATTGATTTATCCAAATTCAGCATTAAATTAGAATACTAGCCCAAACAAGCACAGCTTTAATCAAACACAACAAAACACTGCACTAAAACAATGCTGCCCTAACCAGATACTGCAGTAACACAACACCTCCCCAACAAATCACTGCATTGATTAAACAGTCTCCAGCAAACTCGACATTCATTCAATATTACTCCACACAAACACTGCATTATTCCAAAACAGCTTTGCCATAATCCATTACTGCCACTATCAAACACCACCATAATCCAACACCGGCACTTCCAAATCCACCACAATGCAACAGTGCCACTACCAAACACCGCCATAACCCAACGCTGGCACTGCCCACTGTATCTAACCCTGTCACTATCAAATACTAATATATTCCAAAACTTTCCCAATACAAAACCAAACACTGCATTAATCAATCACTTCAACAAAACACTTTTTGAATCAAACACTGCCTCATAAAGTGCTGCATCGATCCATTACTGTAGCAAACATTGCATGAAAACAACACTGCCAGTGCATAAACACTACTTAAACATAACTTTCCCCTTTTGTTATTTTCTATCATGTCTAAGAAAGGTGTTAACTATAGTTACTTTTCTGTCTACCGTTTTCCTAACTGTGTAGTCTCAGTCGATCTTCGCCTGTGCTGGTTGTTTGTGCATTTCAAATCAGCAGTGAGTGAGGTGTGTACATGAATTATTTGCACAGCTTCATCATTTCAGTTGTAGAAGCCGTGATAATAATCTTGTAAACAATTAAGTCTCTTCTGGATTACTTGAATTGTTTATGGTGATAAAAATAATTGAAGCAGTAAAGAAAGGAAAATAATCCAACATCTTATTGAGATCTGAGGTAAACCAAATGAACGACAATAATATAAGGTGATGTTTGGACCCCTGTTTTCAGCACGTGGACAGCGACATGCGTGCGCTCAGGATTCCAGCGACACTCTCAAGTTATGAGAGCTGACTTTCAGTGGAGATTTTAGAACATTTCAGTTCTGGGACAGGCTAGGGCCGGTGGCTATGTTAGATAGGCCAATTACTTTCTGCCTAAATGTGCACTGTCACCGTCGTTTGTACCACTTCAGCCCCAGAACCGCCACTACTGACTTTACTAAAATAGTAAAAGCCATTAAAAGACTGCAACTGTGTTTACAACTGCAAACACTTTTGAGAATGCATTCAATTATCAAAGCTAGTGCTTTGAAAGCTGTCATGTGGTGATTAGTTTTAAACGAGTAACAAACGCACAGATTAAAGATAGTAAAGCCTCAGCGTGAATTTGAACTAAACTTTCTAAACTTCAGAATGGACAGAATCATTATCTTACCTGATTGGTTGCTAGTGGATGAGGGGCCGCTAGAAGCTGCAGTGTAATGTGTAGTGCAGAGGTCAGCAGTCCAGCCAGGATGGCCCAGGTGAGAGGCAACGGCAGCATACTGTAGGTGGCAAAAAGTGTGAAGAGCACATATCCCACGCCGTCGCCCAGCAGCCCGTACCCGAGACCAGTGGCCAGGATCTGCGTGGCCATAGCCGCCCAGGTTATAGCGCCGCTGTACTGCAGGTACCCGTGCGAGCTCGCGTCCTTGCGCACTACAACTAGCGCGCAGATCACCACTTCCACGCCGGCGAAAAAGCCCAACAGTGCGCCCTTGATAGGGTCGACGGGCGTGGCGCCCAGGGTCAGGTGCAGCACGAGCAACGTCAGTTTGGTCACCACGTCCAGGACATTCATGACGGCCACGGACTTGCGCCGTTGGCCTAGGAAATAGCGTTGGTAAAGGCGCTCGAGCTCGCGCGACTTGAACGCATAGCGAAGCGTGGGGAAGATCACGCCGCGGTACGCGCAGCCCCAGCTCACAAAGAAGTCTGAGTTGCTGGGCGCGCAGTCTAGCTGCAGAAAGCCTAGGTCGCTGCTCGCGCGCTCCGGGAACACTTTAGTGCCGCAGTTGTTGTGCCGTTCGCTGATCGAGGTCCTGCCAGCGGACTGTTTGCGCAGGTCTTGGTCCGCTGGATCGTCGGCCTTGGGGCTGCTGTGCTCGTGGATGAACCGCTGCTCGGTGATGTGGCGCACTGCGTTCTGCCACAGTAACCGCTTTGGTCTCCCGCTGCTATTGTTCGTGGGGGTTTTGTTGATCGTGTACAGCTCCTCGCTCGCGCTCGAGCACCGAACTTCGGATAATTCCATCGTTCCCTCAATCCGACACAATGCCTCTGTGCCCGTGTGTGATTGTGCGTATGTATGTAGTAATGTTTGTGTCTGTAAGCACTAACCGAACATGTTCAGTGTGGTTTTGGCTCCGCGCTGAGTCCGGGGTGCGCCGCTTCCTTGCGCTGGAACGAAAAGGCTCGTGAGAAAACTGTAGCCATGCATGATCATGCGTTCACTTGCAGTGACCTTTCTCCTTGGATCGAGTGAGTCCTCGCAGTCAGAAGGGCTTTCTCACGGTGGCCCTGCCACGCGCTAAAACGGGGCATTCGCGCGCTCTCACCTCCATGTATGTACTCGTCAAAGCAAAACAAACAGATCTCTCCGTTGCATCCGGTGCACTGCTCTACAGATTCTGCTAGCAACACGCGGGTGTAGCCTCGCTTATGCCGCGTGGTCTTCCCTCTCGCTCCTGGAGAGGCTTTATTTTCCACCAAGCGTACTCGAATGAATCCGCAACGATCGTCCCCGTGACACCTTTCCACCTCCCATGGTCCGCATAAAGCACCGTGGCACTTGCCGTTATGCCTGATTGCTTACGCCCCGGGGATGTCAAGGCAGGTCGCTTCACATGAAGGTCCTGAGCTTACCAACTCCAGGAATTGTCAGAACTTGATGCCCGGTACAAATCTCTCAGCCCGAGCATCTTCAGCTTCAGCGACGAGAAAAGCTCAACGTCGAGAGCGCAGTAACCTCACACCGCGACGTGGCACCCGCCCGCTCATTTTGGGATCTGGAGCGAGGGGCAGACTCCAGAATGCGCACAATCTGAACCAATAAAACAAACAAAAGGCAGGGTCAGGGGCAGAGCTGACATCAGCACGCGCCACAGACCGACCAGCCAGCTCACCAGACAGGTACGCCCTCACACTGAAATGACGGTGTGTCAGTCTGTCTGTGTATGTGCGTGTTTTGGTGCGTGTGTGCGTGTGTATGTCCCGGCATGGGGCGAGCCGTGTGTCAGCTGAGTATAACATGACGTCACACAGCCTTAGCCTCTATCGCCCTCCCTCGCTCTTTGTCTCTTTGCAAGATCTTCAGACAGACAGTGAATGTGTGTGTGCGACAGAGAGTGTCTGTGTGCCCATGATTATGTTACACTGTAGGGACCAAATGTGCCCACATGGATAGAAAGACCTGATAGTTTTGATATGGGGGACCTTTTACTGCAATTTAACTAATTTGTACAGAGAAGGCAACTTCCTTCAAAAAAATGAAAAGAAAGGTTACTGAGCTTAAGGGCATGGTTAGGGGTAGGTGTAGGTCTGGCGTTGGATAGAAGATCAAAAAGATGGTGAGGTGGTTGTGTGTGTGTGTGTGTGTGTGTGTCTAGCCAGGTGCTTGCTATACTTTGAAAGATAGGAACATCAAATCATATTGGTCTAGGTCAATGGCAGCCCTGTGGGCAGGGAGGGGATACAACCTTGCCCCCCTACAACCCTTTAGATGAAAAATGACCTCACTCTTGCAAACACAAGGTGAAAATGCAGATTTAGGTAGAAAATCATTGCCCCCTTTAACACAGCCACTGCCCCTTCTTCAAATGGCCAAGAACAACCACTGTCTGGGGTCAGGTGTAAGTGAAGCATTTATAAGCTTAAGTAATCACTATGCTAATGGGAAGTCCCCAGATCATATGTTTACCAAGATATGTGTGTGTGTGCGTGTGCGTGCGTGTGCGTGTGTGTGTGTGTGCGAGGCAGAAACTTTTCCGGTGCTATTGCTCACTGACTCACCCACTTTTCCTTGACTTAATGTCAGAAGTTTTAAAAAGACTGCAGGAGATCGATGCTGATCAAAGCTTTTCTGGTGACTCATTTCATCTCACCTCATCCTCCACTCATGAGGTGGCTATTTTAAAATTAATTACTTTGTTGTTTGGTTTGATGTGGATCTTTGGCAGGGGAAGGAGTGGCCTTGGTCTTGCTATAAAGGTATTTGTTCCTCTTAGAACTTTAATACCTAAAGGAGTAACTATTTATCTGATATCTGCATCATTTTTCTTATCATTACTTCAGTAAACACACACACACACACACACACACACACACACACACACACACACACACACACACACACACACACACACACACACACAGCATTTGTCACCCTATGTGAGGTCTGTAGATAAATAATGCTACACCAACTCTTAACCATGACCTAAAGGAAATCCTTTGGTTTTTCAGATGATATTTGCTAAAACAGTCCACACAAATTTCAACTGATGGCTTTACCATCGATGTGAGGCCATTTGGTTCTCAGATGTATGGGAAGACACAGACAAAATGAGACCTAACCCGTCACTAATGATTGATCATGCATCTGCATTATATTACACAAAAATAGAGCTGAATTATTTGACTTGTTGTTGTGTTTCTCCCATATGCAGTGTCATTCTCCTAAAAGCAAATGTTTATGCTTCAACATGTGCATTTTTTAACAGCACAGACGCAGTAGGATAAAAACAGTAACACTTTCGAATATATTTGATTAAGTTTCATGTCATATGGGGTACCGATTTTAGGCTTTAAGTGTTATTAACATCCTTATAATTTTGTTATCATAGTCATAGTCAGTTGCAATATAATCCAATGATAATTCTATTATGAGTTCCTCTTTTATGTTTTCGGTATATAAATGCAACTGTTGGTGATGAATATGGGCCAGGTAACCAAGTAGCCGATTATATGGAGGAACAAAGTTAATCTATACATTTATTTCATTTAGCGCAGAACAATTGTTGTTTAATAAATGAGAGAAAAATGACAACTGTATCCACAATGTCATCATATGACCCTCCCTCTGGACCACACACACAATAAATGATTCCGTTCTATCTGTTCTTTTGCTTTCAGTGATGTCAGTTCCAATATGCGCCTTTAGTCTAAAGGTAAGTTATCTATTATGGCTAAATTGCCTAAGGTATGGACTGACCTTCCTGAATCTCCCTGTGGATCGTGTAATTACACCAGCCAATCAGAGGGAGGGATTGTGAATGTGCAGGATAAAGCTAAGTGATATCCATCTCAGTCAATATTTGGGATCAGTGGGTTAAGGCTCCTTTGTGGCACTCTGGTGTAAGAGGTTAGCGCTGATTCCTCACAGCTCCAGAGATCATTCATTCCCTTCCCAGTCTGGACTTTGCCTTTGTGGAGTTTCATGTTCTGTTAATTTCATTGGGGGGTTTCTGTTGATATTCCTCCCAAATTCCAAAGATGTGCTAATGAGGTGTGAGGTTTAATGAGACCCATTGTAAGAGCCCAGCGAATGGAGCTAAGTAATATAGACCTACCTCCTACATCTATCTTCAAAGGTAGAGGTGAAGGAATTGACAGAGGTGACCCTGGACAGTGCCACAGCCAGATCAGACAGCTTATCAGTGGTAAGGATGGTTGAACGGTGTTTAAATGGTGGCTGTGTTATAACTTATTGTCCGAGCAAGGTCAGTTTGATTAATTGACATGCCACTGTTCCTCCATGCATGTTTATTTTCCCTGTACACTTCGCCGCTGGTGAAAATAAGCAGTTGGTCTTGTGCACACAGACAGACAGTTGAAACAGTACAGGACTAAAACAAAACAACAAAAGCACCAACACATGACAACAGGTGACAAGACAACCTGAAGACATTTTATCCAGCTTGGAAAATAATGGCATAATGCAATTAGGTATGACCTGTAACTGTAAACATCAATGGATGGATGGATGTTTATTGTAAATATATATGAAACAGTGTTTATAAGCTTTTAAATAAATATAACAGTTTGTCAGCTGCTGTTCATGTTATTCTTCTCATTGGTTTACAGCAGTCAGCATGTCGGTTTACTATAAGTGTGTGCTGCTGAAATAGCAGAACTCAGTAATTACAACCCCAAATACAAAAAAAAGGGAAAATCTTTACTTTTATTTAATTACAGAGAGTATAAACCCAAGCTATTTGATATCAGGTAGCATCCAGGAAAGGCTTAGTCTTTTATGGGCAAAAAAAGGCCAGAGGATCTCCAGTGGTCAAAAAATGTGTGAGAAAATGATTGAAATGTTTAAAACAATGTTCCTCAAAGAAATACTGGAGGGAATTTGCATATTGTAGTAATAAACTTTTTCTGATATGACTCGTTTTATGTGTTGTCCTGTTGATAAATGCCTGGACGTCCCTGGAAAAGATATAATCAAAAAGTAATTAATGTTGCTCTAAGAATACTTTTCAGAATTAATGCTGCCATCACAGACCTGAAAATGACCTTCGTCAAAGGCACTGACCCAACCACATACCGTGTAAACCCTGACTTTTAGACTTGGAGCTGATAATAGTCTGGACGGTCCTTTTCATCTTTGGGTCGGACCACACAGTGTCCAATATTTTTGACCTCTCTGGGTTTAGAGGCATCTGGGATGGACAATCACATAGTGGTCAGATAAATCAGCAGTAAACATCTGACCCAAAGGAGTGCTCAAATGATGGAGCTGGTGTGTAGTTTATTTGTACTTACATAAAAAACAGATAACTTCCCAGTTCCGTATTGCAAAAAGAAATCAGGTCAGTTAAAAGAGTAATAGAGCTCTACCTGGCATTGTGCATGATTTCCTATGATTTCTCTTCTACAGTGTGTGTGTCCATCTTCCAGGGCCTTAGGTGAAGTGTGTGTAGTGCATTTGAAGAGAGCAAGAGGGTTTGGAGATAAGAGGATAACAGAGAGCTTGATTATGTGATCTCTCTAGCTTTTAAAAATGTAATGAAAGTCTCTAGAAAGAAGTAAAGAAAGGTGGGGAGAGAGTACAGGGTAGTGCTGCGAGAGTACAGAATAAAATAAGATGTGACACTTGGCATCTTCTCATATGTCACTTCCATTGGAAGCACCACACATGCATGTAAAGTTAGTCTAGCTGGTTGCTACTATGTTTTAAATATGTGCAGTTGAAGCTGTAACTGAATCTAAAAGAGCAAGAGAATCTAAAGCAGAGTGCCGATTACATTACCTTGAGACAAAAAAATTGCACTGTATACCCGAAACATCGCCGGCCACACACATACTCACAGATAGCACCTGCAGGCAGGCAGACTGTAATTGCATAAATATGGGTTTCTCTCTTTGTGCTACATCTACTGTAATCAACATAAAAGAAGTGTGTGTGTGAAGGTTTCTGAGGAATTTCCTTACAATAGCAACAATCATGCAGGGAAGGCAGTGGCTCAGTTTTCAGCACTCTGATTAATAATCTGCTTAATGATCAAGAGCAAGAGAAAGCTTTATTGTCATTGTACATGATACAACGAAATTCTGAGTGCTACCTCTTACAAGAAACAGTGCAAGACAACATAAGTACATAGACATTCAAGTTTAAAGGCACATGGGGGTAATATAACATATAAATATATAATATAAAATAAAAATAAATAAATAAAAACACAGGTATATAATAATATAATATAATATAATATAATATAATATAATATAATATAATATAATATAATATATTATAATATAATATAATAT
>JAUZSU010179643.1:0-12640 GCA_034780255.1 Parotocinclus maculicauda | reverse complement strand
ACTAATGCTGTTTCTGTGCTGTGGTGAGGCCTAAAACCTGACTGATAAACTTCATGGATGTTGTTCCTCTGTAAATGGGAGCGTAATTGTTTTGCCACTACTCTTTCTAAGACCTTTGCTATGAAGGGGAGATTAGAAATTGGTCTGTAATTGGACAGCTGACCCGGGTCGAGGTCGGGTTTTTTAATTAGAGGTTTGATAACTGCTAATTTAAAGGACTTAGTTACATAACCAGTATTAAGAGAAGAATTGATTATATTTAGTAAAGGATCACTAACGCCTAGTAGATGTCTTTGGATGTCTTTGGAATGTTAAATGAACATGTGAAACCCACAAAGACACAGGAAGTTCTTAATCATCATCTTATTTATTATAACCGATGTGGCCACTGGAGAGCAGTATTGGCCTTATGCTCAGGCAGAATCCTTACTCCATGCAGAATATACGAAAACAGGCTTTATTTTACATTCCAAGCTGGAGAGGGTGGAGAAAAGTACTACTCTGCTATTTGTTAAAGAGTGAAAGATTCAGCTGGCCCATTCTCAGCTTCTGGGTGTATGCACTGCCATTCAGATGCCAGTATGAAAATCTGGGTTTCTCCAGCTGTTTTTAGAGCAATTTTTAATTCTCTGCTTATCTCAGAGACAATGCTAGATTTGAAAGATTGCTGTCTGAAGCTACAACCCCAATTCCAATAAAGTTGGGACATGGTGTAAAACAAATAATAAAAAACAGAATATTTAATTAATAATTGCTACACGTTTTAAAACAGTTGGGACAGGGGTAACAAAAGACTGGGAAAGTTTAGGAATGCTCAAAAAACACCTGATTGGAACATTGAGGTTCATCACTTTGTGAACAACTGCATGAGCAAATAGTCCAACAGTTTAAGAACAATGTTTCTCAACATGCAATTGGAAGTAACTTAGGGATTTTATCATCTACAGTCCATAATATCATCAAATGATTCAGAGAATCTCTGCAGGTAAGCAGCAAGGCTGAAAACCAACATTGGATGCATTGGAAATCAGGGATGTCGTGTCCATCCATGGATGAAAAAGAAAAAGGAATGTCTGGATAGTTATTAGCGCAAAGTTCAAAAGCCAGCAAGACAATGCCAAGACACATTCTGCATGTGTTAGAACAGGGTGGCTACTAGTGTGGATACTAGACTGACCTGCCTGCAGTCCAGACCTGTCTGGCACAAAATAAGACAACAGAGACCCTGGACTGTTGAACAACCGCAGTTGTACATCAAGCAAGGATGGGAAAGAATTCCACCTACAAAGCTTCAACAGTTAGTGTTGTCAGTTCCCAATAGCTTATTGAGTGTTGTTAAAAGGAAAGGTGATGTAACACTGTGATAAAAATGCCCCTGTCACAACTTTTTTGGAACGTGTTGCAGGCATCAAATTCAGAATGGGTGAATATTTGCAAAAAATTTATCCGTTTGAACGTCTTGCCTTTGCAGTGTCTTCACTTATATATAGGTTGAAAAGGATTTGCAAATAATCATATCCTGTTTTTATTCATGTTTACACAACATTCCAACTTCATTGGAATTAGAGCTGTAAATGACTGAAGTGTTTACATTTTAATCTATAATTCAAAATAGTTAGTTAATTCAGTACTTATTATAATTATAATTAAAATAAAGAATGATGTACTATGCATTTTGTAGGATATATTAAATTCTCTTTCTTGGACCTTGATTTATATAAATTGCTTATTATTATATATGTATAGACATATCTGTGGAAACATAATAATACATAAGTGATGTCTGTGAAGACTCACGTTTGAAGAGATAATGGAAAATGAAAAGGTCTAAGGAGAATGGAAGAATCACAGAACTGTTGGATTCCAATTCATATCTAACCATGTAATAAAAAGCTGCATGGTTAAGCCTTATGAATTAATAAAGGGGAAGCAGATGGGTCCCTTGAGGTGTGTGTGTGTGTGTTCTGTTTATCTGCATAGTTCACCAAGGATACAAAGCAATGCCACATTGACAGAGATGAGTTGATACTCATGAAAGTGTGTACAGGCTATGCTGGGTGGCGGGGCCGGGAAATATATGTTATAAAAGAATAAAATATGCCGGCTTATGACATTCTTCAGGTCTGAATATTTGTCATATTGTCATATCCCCTTCAATCTGAATATTCCTTTAACACCATATGCTGAATCTGCTTAAACAACCAACTCATCCACAGTATTTACCTCTCTTAATAACTCTTTCTTCATAACTTCTCTGATAGCTGATCATTTTCAGTGTGTTTTCACAGCTAGTTTCAGTTGGGTGATGCCAACAAACATCATGTTGTGACCAGTGAATCATAGAGGCCAAGCTGTTGTAATTGTACCTCATTCAATACTTATTCTCTCTAATATCCTGTGACCACCCAGTTTGTTTGGCACCCTAGCAATGAAGGAATGGCAGCACCCAGCTGGTGATTTACTAGTGGCTGTGATGTCAAGGTTAGAATGCAATCTGCAGCTTGACAGTGAGCAATAAGCAAGCAGCAGTTTGTGAGAGAAATGTTGCCGCAGGAGCCCAATTTCCCATGGTGCGTGCTGAAACTCTCGACCTGGTAAGACTGTTTTGGGAATTAATAGGCCACATCCACTCAAATCTCTTCTCACACCACCAGAGCTGTGATGCTGCATGCTTGGTTTAGTCTTCTTTTAATCACAGTGAAAAGGCTTGGATAGGCCCCACACTGCTCAGATTAATACCTCACAAATAATAGCATTCATATTTCATAAGTGACTCTATGAGCTATTAACTTTTTAAGAGTTCCTCACTTTAAATACTTTACAATATTATTTAGTCAAAAAAGCTTAACATTACTGGTTCACAGCCTTTCTCTACAGCAGAAGTTACACAGTGATATATTTGAATTGTGGTTTTTAATATTTTTCTAAAATCACAACATGAGTAATCAGAATGAGTTTTTGTTTGTTGCTACAGAGTTACAAAAATGCAAAAGACGACCTCTAGTAAGAACTGCCAATAATTTCTTAATGGCTCATTCATCTTTCCTCCGCTGTAGCCATACTATTGCATCAAACTATTGAAATCCTATAGCTTTAATATAGGAACGGGCCAGGCCCAAACCGACCGGCCCTAGGACCCATGCCTGACCAGAACTTACCTGCTTAAAACCCATGCCCAAACTGCACCCTGCCGGAGCCAACAAAGTCTCGGACCCTCACCCGTCCAGAAAATGACCAGGAAGTGTATTTTTCTATTATCTTTTAAAAGATAGTATGCTTACTCATGCACATGCGTCATTACTCAAGACATTTCTGCTCCTTTTAACATAGACACTAAACAAAGTTCTGTCATTTTGACAAATTGCATCTCCTGAAATTGGTATAGATTTACCTACAAACTCCATTTAAACTATAAATTGTACACTATCAAACCTCTAAATATCAAATCTGTTGTCCGAGTTATCATGATCTCAGTCCAGGAAGCCATTGACTCTCTTATAGAGTAAAAATCAGCAAGGTTTAGAAAAAAAACTTTCACAGAATCAACCAGGTCTTGGATCCTTATTTGACTGGAACTGACCGGAACTCGGACCTGCACCCAGCCACAACTGAACAGGTCTCAAACCCTTGCCTTACCAGAACCGACCATGTCTCAGACCATTCCTGACCTTGTAGTAATAGATTGCCGACCGGAATTAGCATTAGCTGCGCGACCAGCCATTGTTTTCTTCAGGAAATACACAATTGTAGTTACAGTAGTAGTAGTAGTTCCGCCGTGTTTCATCACCGCATGTCACAGCTCACAGTTTTAGATATATCGACTACGTTCAAACTCCAGTTTGTATGGTCCAATTGTGTGAGGTGTGCTTGTTCATAGCTAAGAAGTATCTTGAACCATGCACCCAATTTTCTGGCACGAAAAATCCCATAGACAATGAATAGGGCGTTTTTTTCAAATGCCGTAGCTCTGTCAATTTTCAGGCTACATGCACAAAAATAGGACAGCATGGACCTGGGTATAATTTGGGTCATGGGTCATAATGGGTCATGCCCATTTACAGAGTGATTGCACTCTCCATTCATTTATTATCACTCTTCAAACAAACACCCTTCACCTAGAATTTGTACACTTTTACTTATTAACTCCATTTAAACGTTAAATTATAGATACAGGCTATCAAACCTCTAAATATCTAGTTGGTTAAGTAAATAGTTCATAAAGTCATTGATTATCCCCCATAGATTTGATGACAGAGCATGACAGAATCCTTCTTTTTCAGACTTTTTAAAACTGTTATAGCTTAGCCATTTATTTTTTTGCTTGATCTATACCGTTTTTACATCAAAAGGATCAGTGAGTGCTCCTCTTGCTCAGATAAGTGATAGGATAATTTTTTTTTTAAGAGTTATAAACATTTGTGACAATGTTTATGTAACAATGTCTATTGTAAAAAAACGCTATACAAATTAAATTGAATTGAATCTTCAGCCATATACACTCATGCTTTTCCACTCTTACACTCATGCTTTTCCACTCTTATTTACAATGTGATAGCTCAGAAATAGACTGAGCTGTGGCTGTGCAAAATTTGTAACATTGTCAAGCCAATGGGAACATTTTTGCAAAAAAAAAGATCATAGCAGGCGAACAAAACAAAATTTTCTAAGCTTTGAACAAGTGAACTTCTCATGAACATACTGAACATTGCGACATTTTTCCCATGTCGATATCTCAAATTTTGTAGGAGGCAATACTGACCGAAAACCAGGTGGAATAATAGATAATAATTAAAAAAGCGCATTTCCTGCAAAAAATGCAAGTGTGATTGCAGCACTGCATATACATGTCAAATGTTTTGTAATTAAGAATAAGCAGTAGTCTTTTAAAAGATAATAGAAGAATACACTGCCTGGTCATTGTATCCAGAGTCATGTGTGAGACCCGGTCGGTTGTGGATCCGAGTCCCGGTCGGTTTTGGTCGGGCTCGGTTCTGAGTCCTGGTCAGTTCT
The DNA here is from genome assembly GCA_034780255.1 of Parotocinclus maculicauda. Classification (NCBI taxonomy): domain Eukaryota; kingdom Metazoa; phylum Chordata; class Actinopteri; order Siluriformes; family Loricariidae; genus Parotocinclus; species Parotocinclus maculicauda. The sequence goes on along the minus strand of JAUZSU010179643.1, from coordinate 7,630 downwards.
GAAATAATGCTCCTCCAACACCTGAGATCCCTTCAGTTCTGTCTGGGCGCAGGTCCGAGTCCCGATTGGTTCCGGTTGGGTCTAAGACTTTGTTGACTTTGGCAGGGTGCAGATCTGAGTTGTTTTTTCGGGTGTGGGTTTTTTGAGGCAGGTTGGTTTGGGCCAGGCCTGGGTCCAATCCCTGGTAGATTGTGGTCGGGTTTGAGATGGGAGAGTCTACCTGGGGTCTGGCTGGTCGGTTTTGGTCTGGCGTCGGTCCGCAACCCTTTGGCCTCTGGTAGGGTGCAGTTCTGAGACACGGTCGGTTCTGGTCAGATGTGAGTCTGAGACCCACTCGGTTCAGGATGGACAGTTCTGGTCTGGAGTGGGTCCTAGACCCAGTTGGTTTTAGCCTGGCACAGGGCCAAGACAGGTTCGGCGGGGGTTCGAGACCTGGTTGGTTTGGGCCTGGCCTGGGTCCAATACCCAGTTGGTTCTGTTTGGGTGTGGGCCTGAGACCCATTCAATTCTGGGTAGGTGCAGGTCAATGTCATGTCCGGTTCTGCTCAGGCATGGGTCAGAGACCCGGTCAGTTCTGCCTGGGTGATATTTGAAGAATGATAAATAGTCAGGGTCCAATCACTAGGTGATTTTAGATAACTGGTGAAACTGCACCCTGGTCTGACTCATCCGATTTTTGTGTGTAAAGCGTAAAAATTGACAGATTTACGGCAGTAAGTCAATGGGAAATATACCGGTCATTTTAGTGTTTGTCCCAGGTCAATATCTCGAAAATTTCAGCAGTTGATGAGGCCTAAAAAATGTGGTTAAATAATAATAATAATACGAAGAAGACTGATTTAGAATTTCTGATTTCAATGGTGTGCTTGCCTACAGCAATCACAGTGATAATAATAATAATAATAATAATAATAATATCTAGAGAAGTGCAGAAAATGTGAGTATGATTGCATGTGCATGTGCAGGACGGATGCTTCGTGATTACGAATAAGTATACTGTCTTTTACAAGATAATACACTTCCTGGTCATTTTATCCAAAGCCATTTGCAAGACCCAGTCAGTTGTGGTTGGGTGTGGATCTGAATCCAGGTCGGTTCTGGTCGGGCTTGGGTCCAATTCCCAATCATTCCTGGTCAGGCTCAGGTCTGAGTCCTGGTCGATTATGGACAAATGCTGAACCAATACCTGGTCAATTCTGGTTGGTTGCATCAGTTCTGGCTGGGTGCAGGTCCGAGTCCCAGTTAGTTCCGGTTGGGTGTGGGTCCAAGGCCTGGTCGATTTTGTCTGGTTGCGGGTCTGAGACTTTGTTGGCTCTGGAAGGGTGCAGTTCTGAGACACTGGCGCAGGCATGGGTTTTAAACACGGTCAGTTCTGGTCAGGTGTGGGTCCAACACCTGGTTGGTTTGCGCTGGGCCTGGGTCAAATTCCTGGTCAGGCTTGGGTCTGAGTACTTATGGACAAATGCTAGTCCAGTACCTGGTCGATTGTGGTCAGACATGGGCCTGAGACTTCGAAATTGAATGGTCCGGGTGTGGGTCTGGCTGGTACCTGGTTGGTTCTGGTCTGGCATGGGTCTGAGACTATTTTGGCTCTGGTAGGGTGCAGTTCTGAGACCTGTTTGGTTTTGGTCAGGTGTGGGTCCGAGACTCGGTCAGGGTGGATGAGGTTCTGAAACCTGGTCGGTGCAGGATGAGCTGTTCTGGTCTAAAGTGGGTCCTTGACTCAGTTATTTCTAGGCTGATGCAGTGGTCATGTGTGGATCTAACGCCTGGTTGAATGCGGCTTTATTTTGTAAGCGAGAGGAGCCCTTGATGATCGCTTTGATGTAAAAATTGTCTAGATCAAGTTAACATTGTCTTAGATATGACAGTTTAAAAAGTATAAGAAATCAGAAATTTTTTTAATTTTTTAGAGAAAATTGATCATAGACCTCTATGGGCCAAAAAGTCTGACTTCCTGGACTGTCTTGAGTAAAGTAGGAGGGCCCAAACAAACGTTTATGAATAAAAAAATATTTATTCTTTCGCTTATCTGGAGGAACCCTCGCTGATCGTTTTGATGTAAAATAGTGTAGATCCAGCAAAAACTGGCTAATCTATGACAGTTTCAAAACAGTGTGGAAAAATTGTAATGAGAGTCAAAATCTGTCAAAATCTCTGATTGGCTGAACTCAGATTGTCATAACTCTTTACTAAATATTTACTAAAATACTTTACCGATCAGATATTTAGATATTTTGATGGCCAAGGCTTATGTCTACAATTGAAAATTTAAATGGAAATTCTATGTGAAAGTATATAAATTTTAGGCCTAGGAGTTTGTGAAAAAGCTGATAACTGTACTACTTTCTAGAGTGGGCTTTGATCTTCCGTTGTTCTTTACGCTATATAAAATATATGGGGTGATTTTTGAAGAGTGATAAAAAGTGAATGGAGTGTGCAATCACTCTGTAATTTTAGATGTATGATGCCATTACACCCTGGTCTGACTCCTCTAATTTTCGTGTATATAGCTTTAAAATTTACAGATTTACGGCAGTTTAAAAAACATCCTTATTCAAAATCAATGTGAAATTTTCTGCACAAAAATGCACGTCGCATGCTAACGCTATGAGTGTTTTCTTAGATCTTTGCAAGTACACTATATGCCGGTAATAATAATTTAATAAAAATAAACAGAAGAAGAAGAAGAATCTAATTTCAATAGTGTGCTTACCTACAGCAATCACACTAAATAATAATGCCATCTGATTTCAAAAGTGTACTTGCCTACAGAAATCACACTAATATTAATAACACTAGAAGTGCATTTCCTGCAGAAAATTTGAGTGTGATTGCAGCGAAGAAAGACAGATGCTCGATGATTTGTAATTACAAATATTGTAAGTTAATAGAAGTATGCACTTTCTGGTCATTTTATTAGAAATGTATGAGACCAGGTCGGTTGTGATTGAGTTAGGGTCCGAGTCCTGGTGGGTTCTTGATGAACGTTGGCCATAGACCCTGTCGGTTCTGGTTGTGAGTGGGTCTTACACCGGGTTGAATGTAGGTTTATGATAGAAGAGCTAAGAAGCTGCTCCCTCATCTGTGTGCACGTGTGCTTATGTGTGGATTGAGAGAGCTAGAAACGACAGTTATTATTTAAATAAGAAGCAAGATTTCTATTTGTTTAAATAGAATCAGACATTTCTTGAGTAAAGTAGCAGGGTCCAAACAAACATCAATAAATCAAAAAGTGTTTATCCTATCGCTTATCGCGAAAAGTTTGAAAGTGAGAGCAGCCCTTGATGATCGTTTTCCTGTAAGACATTTGTAGATCAAGCAAAAAATATCCGAGCCATGACAGTGTAAAAAAGAGTAAAGAAACAGGAACCTATGAGATGTTTGATGAAATTTCAGATCCCAAACAAACATTTATAAATCAAAAAGTATTTATTGTTTAAAGTTTGTGAGTGAGAGGATCCTGCACTGATCGTTAGCGATATGTAAAAGCAAAGTAGATCAGGCAAAAAAATCTTATTAGACAGTCCTAATAAGAGTGAAAAAGCGGGAATGTGTCAAACCTGTGTTTAAGGGTCCCAAACAAATGTTTAGAAATTAAAAAGTATTTATCCTATCGCTAATCTGAACACCTTGTGAGTGATAGGAGCCCTCGATGATTGTTGTTGTAAGAACGTTTCAAATCAAGCAAAAAAATGTTTCAGCTATCATGTAAAAATAGTAAAGAAATGGGAACCTATGAGACCTGTGTTTAGTGAAATTAGAGGTCCCAAACAAAGTTTGTAACTCAAAAAGTATTTATCCTCTTGTTTATCAGAAATATGGGACATCGTAAAAGATGACCTCTATAAGCCAATACTGAGCTATTTTAATTCAAATTTTAAATTACCAAATGTAGAGACTAGTCATTGATGTGCAAAATGAGGTCCGCTTAAGTAGCTGAATGTGAGTCAAAGCTGTAGAGAGCTGGTTTCTGGTGGTGGTTTGTGTAGTGGTCTCACAGGTCAGAGGAAAGGTCACCTTAGAAAAATGTGCATCATTCCGTCTGCAAAGCTGCCAGGTCTCTGTGATGCGATCCTATTCACACCTTTCATTACATTCACAAGGCATTCGTGCAAGGTTGTCCTCATAGGACACACACTATCACTACAACACCCAGACACCATTTACAAACTTGCAACACGTTTTTAGGAAGTCCTATATTTACACTTACATCATATTAAACAGCTGCCTGTTAGCTAAAAGGAATGAAAGAACTGAAGAGAACAGAGCGTCAGAAACTGTCAAGAGATGCAGTGATGACAGCTCATTATTTTCAAAATATGCAATTTTGGACTGTCTGCTGACAAGCTGCTAATACATACTCTTTTTATTAATGTAAAATTAGTTTTACTGTTACTGTAACTCATTCTATGTCTTATGTGAGTATATTTGCACAGACTAGTGATTATCCTGCTATAACTGACGAAATTACTCTCATCAGCTAATTATCAAGACATTGATAACTGGGTGTGTAGTATTAAAACAATGACAGTTTACTTAACTCTAGACTAGATGTTTGTGGATAGGTTAGATGACTAGATGAGTGCTTTAGCCTGCAGACTCTTACATACTTAAGTAAAAGTCAAAGTGAAATTTATTTATATAGCGCTTTTTACAATGGTGCATTGTCTCGAAGCAGCTTTACAATATTATATTATCTTAAAAGGCCAATCCCAAATTGAGCAAGCCTAGGGTGACAGTGGTAAGGAAAAACTCCCTAAATGTAGAAAGAAAAAACCTTGGGAAAACCAAGACTCAAAATAGGACCCATGGGTGGCCCTTGGGTGGCCTAGATGTTAACTGAAATAGTTAAGTTTGTATTAATAGTAAAATTAAGCAAATAATAACAGTTAGATTAAATAATGTTAAAGACTTGAGTTACTGCACTCTGGCTGAATCTCCAACTAAAGTGGGAAGTTTATTCCATAGCTAAGGGGCCAAGTATGAGAAAGCTTTTCCCTCTGCTGTTACTTTTTTATTGTAGGAGTCCTGCACCTTGTGAACAAAGTAGACGAGATGGATTGTAAAATCCTAAGAGTTTACTCAGATGAGGGGCCAGACTGTATAGAGCTTTATATGTTACAATTAGTATTTTATAATCAATGCAGAATCGAACTGGTAACCAGTGTGGAGACAACAGAACAGGACTGAGCAGGACTTTCTAGTTCTAGTTAATACACAAGCTGCTTCATTGTGCACTATTTAAAGTTTATTTAGAGATTTATTAGAGCATCCAGCAAGTTACAGTTATCCAACCTTAAGGTTATAAATGATGGAACCAGTTTCTCCCCATCTTTAAAAAAAGGATATAAGTTTAGAAATATTATATAACTGAAAGAAAGTAATTTGTGTGATGTTGTTAATGGGCACGTCAAGGGAGAGATCTGACTAACCAACTAATAAAAATTTAATTTGGAACGGCTAATATGTAAAGCTGTGTTTCATCTGCAGATCAGTGAAAACTATATAATTAAATTACTAAATAATTGAGCCTAAAAATAGCATGAACAGGGAAAATAATAGTGGGCCAAGCAGAGATCCCATACTTCACTTTTGAGAGCTAAACAAACTGTCGGTCAGATAATATTTAAGCCAAAAAAGTGCCAGTCCCTTAATACATATAGTGTTTTCTAACCTATTCAGTAATGTCTTATGATCTATAGTATCAAATGCTGCACGTAAATCTAATAGAAGAAGAAAAGAAACACCTCCATTATCTGATGATATTAATAGAATATTAAGTACCCTTAATAATGCTGTTTCAGTACTGTGATGAGGCCTGAATCCTGACTGAAATGTTTCATAAATACCGTTTGGAGATAACAACAGAGCTGCTGATAGACAGCTGTTTTCTAAGATTTTGGGAAGGAAAGGTAGATTTGAAATTGGCCTATAACTGGAGAATACACCAGGGTCAAGACTGGCTTTTTTAATCAGGGGGTTTATTATGGCACATTTAAAGGATTTTGGCACATAACCACAGGTAAGAGATGAATTTAAAATAATAAGCAGTGGTTCTATAATACTGGGTATTAAATTATTTTAGTAAATATGTAGGGATTGGATCTAATAAACATGTTTCTGACTTAGATGAGCTGATCAGTGAGGACAGTACATTGTGGTGAAAGATTCTAGTCCTTATTAACAGCTAATGAAACAGACATCAGAACTAGTGCTGCACCTGGAAGGTTGCTAAATAGATTGGTGATTTGATAAGGATTGAGTTTTATTCATAATTTCTTAACGTAAAAAAAAAATGTCATTGCTGTTGAAATAGGTGTATTAAAAGTTAGCTCTGGAAAGTTATTAATAAACGCAGCAGGAGCATTAGAAGTAACAGTGCGCTTAGTGCGATAACGAGGAAGTAGGTGAATATTATTTCATACATGTAGCTCAAAAACTAAGAGATAGTGATCAGAAATCAACTCACTTTGTGGCAAAACATTAGGCTATCTATATCGATACCAAATGTTAATATTAGATTTAAGGTATGATTACAGTGGGTGGTCGGTCCCATCACATTCTGAGTGTTACTCATGGATTCTAAAACCAACTCAAAAATGGATCCTGCTCATTGTTAAAGTAAATGCTAAAATCACCTACAATTAAAGCCTTATCTGTTGAAAGCACTAAGCAGTAAATAAAGTTAGTGAATTCCTGAAGGTAAATAGCAAAATAGTGATGACCTAAACACAGTATGGTTAAGACTTACCTAATGATGGATCAGTCACATTAAGAATTAGTATTTTAAATGAATTTACCTTATAATGGGATTTAGCACTATGCCTCCTCTGCGACCATTAGGATGAGGGTATTGAACATAACTGTACCCAGGAGGGGACGCCTCATTTAAGGCTAAATCCAGTCTACTCCAAGTTTCGGTAAGACAGAGTGTGCGTAAGTGTTTATCAGTGATTAATTCATTTACCATCACTGCTTTGCTTGTAAGTGATCTAATGTTAACTAGTTCTAGTTTAAGTTTAAGATTGCTATCTGTGGTTATTCCAATGAGATTATTAAAAAAAGACTTTTTGAGTGCATTTGGGTTTAGCACAGCTAAAACAGCTGCTTTTTCTTGAGTGGAATGGTCACCGTCCCATCCGAAGAGTCCAGGCTTACCCTCAAAACTAGTCCAGTTGTCTATAAAGCCTAACGCTAGGTCTCAATTTAAGCATATAATACAGCAAAAGCTTCACACTAATTGTCAATTTCCAAGTTACCACTGACGTTTCTATGGGAACGAGTGTGCCATTATTGTTTGTACAGTGGTGTGAAAAAGTTTTGCCCCCTTCCCCATTTCCTGTGTTTTTTTGCATGCTTGTCACACTTAAGTGTTTTGGAACATCAAACCAATTTAAATAGTAGTCAAAGACAACACAAGTAAACGCAAAATGCAATTTGTAAATGAAGGTGTTTATTATTAAGGTAGAAAAAATTCCAAACCTACATGGCCCTGTCCACAAATGGCGAAGACATGGAACAGTGGTGAACCTTCCCAGGAGTGGCCGGCTGCCCAAAATTACCGCAAGAGCGCAGCGACGACTCATCCAAGAGGTCACAAAAGACCCCACCACAACGTCCAAAGAAC
>JAUZSU010179622.1:0-12643 GCA_034780255.1 Parotocinclus maculicauda | reverse complement strand
CTAAATACCTCCTGGGGTTACCCGCCCGTACCGATCCTCCAACTCTAAATGCTCTCGGATCTTACCAGCTATCTCTAGTGCACACGGATAAGCGCGCGGGCGCCATTAGTCAAACGCGCGCTCCGGACGGAGATGGAACCCCGGTAGAATCACGATGACCCGGCCCCGAACCACACTTAACACCACGCCTTTATAGGGCATGGTTCAGCTGTTCGGGATCGGAGCATAATGAGATAGCGGATATAAAGGCCGCCTCACCGATGGCTCTGTAATGGCGACCGGTGAGGATAGCCGAACGATCCGAGCGAAGGTAGGAACCCTAACAATAATACTGTAATTTAAAATAAACTTTAACTCAAAACCCATAATGCCGGACTGGGTGTTTTCTTTGGACTATTTTTAAAAGGCCCTAAGCTGGGAAGAATGGGATCAGACATATAATTATGATCTTAAACTATGGGTTGGGTTGGACCTGTGGTTGTATTGGTGGCTAGAACCAAGTGAGACTTTTGCATCATTCTATAATAGGCCGAAAGCAAGCACGAACTTAAATACCACAGGCAACCAAAAGTCTACAGTCCACAGGTTGAAGTGAATACGTTTAAAACATTTATTCCTTTGTAATGGGAGGAGACAATCTGACAATTGTTTTAGAGTTCTGTAGTTTTTCTGTTGAAATTGATAACTAATACCAGAAACCAATAGTACAACAAAATAAATACATTTAAGTTCAACAAATTAAAATGCAAAGTAAAATGGAATACAGTTAAATCAAAAACTTAAAACTAAAAAACTTTTAAATAAATCAGACTCACATTAACTTGGGGTTAGAATTTTTTTTGTGTTGTTTTTTGTGTGTTTTTATAAAAATGAATTCACTGTAGACCACTTGAATATTCATGGTCCCTTCCTCAGATTCATCAAGAAGAAGTAACTAAAATATCATACAATTTAAAGCTGTATTAGCCAAAACACTGCTAAACAAGATGGAAGTAGTCTAAAATGTAAGTATAAATTAAAAAATATATTAAAGTATAAATTATTTTACATAATCAAAATGGCCGATGCAACTCATAAGTTTAATATGTGGGTTTAATATGTGTGATATAATTAAATATGATAAGCCACTGTTACTAATCTCTGATCTCTATGGCTTATAGAATACTATTTGTTACCTCTCATAGTGTGACATTGTAGCTACACCCACCATAATTTTGTTTGGAAAAACATTTTATTTTTATGAACGTCACTGTAATTTTCCTCTAAACATGTATACAACGTGGCTATGTGGATCAGGTCTAAAAGCTGCATCCCCTGTGTAACAAGGTGCTTTTGGCGTGTTGGATGTTTATTCAGCAGTTTCTCTCAGGACAAGCTGTAAACTCAAAGCTTCCTTGTGTAATGTTCTCCTCTGAGTGTGAGAGTGCACAAACCTGCAGAGGAAATTTCCATCCGACATTCGTACAAAAGCTGTACTACCAAATCTAACCCTGTAAACCAAAGGGGGCTTCTTGTTCTTACCATTTCAAATACTTGCAGAATAAATTTTGTCTGAGTTCAGTCTGGTCAATATGTGCTGTATGTTGTGGCTATTTTGAGTTCACAAGTAGTTAGTGTAATATTTAATATGATAATGTGTACTGTATGCAGCCAACCAGTTCTATTAAATGTGAAACATTAGAACAAAATCCTTTCAAAATGTTCTTTATTAGACTAGACATAGAAAATACAAGACATTTGTATGCAGTTTTACAAAATGAAAACAGTTTCTATAAGCTACCATGGCAAGTATTTAGTGTGTGAGTAGCAGCATCAGCCAGCCTCCTTCTACAGTCAAAAGAAGCTTGATCAGGAATGGTCTGTTTGTAAATGCAGCTGCCAAGAAGCCACTTTTTTGGGGAAGTCATACTAAAAAGATTTTTGGCCGCATTTGTTCTGAAAAGTGCGGTCTTTTTTTGTGTATTTTCTGTTTGTATCTTAAAAAGGAAACAGAGAAGTAATCATATATGGTCATTATACCAATGCTAAAAAACTCCAATGTGGTACGAAGTATTGTAGATTTCAAGATCCAAACACTGGCACTCTTTTGTGGAGGTTTTACAATGGTTTCTGACTAGAAAAAAAGCTTTGTTTACTGACTGAAGTAGCTTTAGGATTTAAACTCACAACCACAACATATTGATGAGCACTGACAGCACAGCATGTCTGAGACATATCCACAGAGCTCCTGGGACTTGGTTTCATTCTTTTTAATCAGTAAGTGTATTTAAGTTTTGAATGGTTTATTTTCTTGAAATAATTTCAGTTACTACAATTTAAATACCCAGTTTTTCTTATGTAATTAAGTGCCAGAAAAACAATTGCAAAGACATTTTTGGAACATTTACAAACGTGCTACTTAATTTAGTGAATTTCTATGACAGTGACAGTTATTTACTAAATAATGTATATGCAAAAAAAATCTTATTGCAATTCAGGTGAAATTATTGTGTTGTTATTTTAAGTTAAACTGCATTTTAAGTAGCAATGAATGAATTAAATTCTAATATAATATAATAAATATGAAGTGCAACTCTTAAGCTCAAGGCTGACATTAAATGGCTGACTGACTTAGAAAAGTCTTTATATAAATGTTGTTGGTTTTTTGTGGGTGTGGGTGCAGTGATGGAATCTGTAATTTGATAAAGCGTTTGCGTTCTGGTTTGGGTGTTCCTAAGGCTTTTTTTTTTCTTTTCTAGTAGTACAAAGAAAGCATTTGTGTAAGACTGTGTAGTTTAACAGAGTCTAGTTTACATACATACACATATAATTTACTATACATTCTGTGAAATTGCAATTCATGTGACTTGGACATTGTCTGAACACCATATTACATGATATTACATACTACACTTACCTCTCAACCTCTCTATCTCTTGGTTGCTCTCTGTTACACACCTACACACACAAAACACATTTATGGAATTACAAACTTTTAATCATCAACTTCTATAGATCACGAAACAAGCTGTTAGAAACAAGCACATTTAACTTTGTTTCTTGTTTTGTTCTTCTGACTCAATTTTCTCCCTCCGTGCTGTGTCAGCTTTCCACTACAAATAGAAACTAATTCTCAAATAAAAACTCATTTGCAGCCACGCACACATCTTGTGCTAAAGAGCCCCGACGAAGTGCATGTACCTGATTGTTAAGACATAAACATCATCTCTGTGCTTTTAAGGAGTGCAACACCAGCCAGAATTTGCCAGAATAATACACATTGTGTATAATACACATTCACCACAAACTTAAAATTTAGATTTATTTTTGTTTTTATTTAGGATAGAAGTAGCAGTCTGTCATGATTAGAAGATAAACAGGTGGCTTGTATCTCTTATTTGTCTGCTCATCAGTGAAAAAGCTTAGTAACGAGTCACCCTGACCGCCCTTTGCTATTCACACATTTACCCCCCTCCGCACTCCACACGCATTCATAGAACCATAAACGTTAGAAGCATAAAGCTCAGATTGTAAATAAATGGCCGTATTTGGTAACTCTTTATATGATTTATATGCTTTTATGTAGTATGCTTTTCTTCCATCACAGCTGCGAATCTCATATGCTCCTTTAAAGTAACCCTTACGCATTTTTGGTTGTCTCAATGACTATTGCCCCCCTTAATCAGCCATTTTTACAATTTTGTCCTGGTTTCGTTTTGATAGCTCCCTGATCTGGTAGATATAGTCTCAAAATCTGGTACCTTCCAGAAAAACGCTTACTTGTCTAACAATGCTTACTTGTTTGCTCATGTATAGCCTGTTCATTTAGTAGATGTCTGATGGCCATTGGTTTCACCAGAACAACTTGTTAAAATTAGAGCAAATAAGAATGGAACAAGGAAAAACGTGACATGTCTCGATTTCTGCTGTGACATTTGTATGGTAGGGTCAGAATCTGATGTGACAACAACTTGAAAGTTCAATTCAATTCAAATGTATTTATATAGCGCTTTTTACAACAGAGCATTGTCTCAATGCAGCTTTACAACCTTATATTATCCTAAAAGATAAAAGATAAATAATAGATTTTTATATTAAGTCCTTATCGGTAAGTTATTGGAGGCACATGATATCCTAATAACTAAATGATGGAGGGAGTGGTGGGACTGGGTTCTGTTGATGAAGATGAGTATGGTGAAAGTGTGAATCTTTGTCTTGTATCAGAAGTTCAGGTTGGTGGCGGTAATGTAATGTTGCAGGGGATAATGTATTTGCACTGTTTGGGCCCAATAATACCAAGCACCACTGCCTATATGAGTACGCATGCTGAGCATGTCCATCTTTTTATGACCACAGTTCTTCCAGCACCATATAACAAAGCTCAAATCATGTCAAACTGGTTTCGTGAACATGTCGGTTAGTTTCACTGTTCTCAAATGGCCTTCACAGACACCAGATCTCAATCCAACTGTTACGAGGCTTACCTCAGACGCCCGGTGCGCTCGCGGCACGTTCCAGTAGCCGCTACAGAGCATCCGGTGACGTCGTTTATATCCGGTGTTCAATTTACGACATGATGTCAAACACCTGGGGGGTTTACTATAAAAGTACGACCCCCAGCGTTGTCTGGTGCCACGTCGTCATACAACGAACGTACGGTCCCTCGCTTGCGTCGCGATTCATTTGGAATATAGGTGGTGACATCCCGGGGCGTATAGACCTGATGGATGTGTACAGGGGAAACCCCTGAGGTATCTAGGAATAGATTCTGGGTTTCCGTTCCCGTTCTCACTCGGCTCTTATCGAGCCTCACTCCAGCCGGCTTCGTGCTCCATTTGAGATGTGCCCTGGCTCGACTTCATCGTGCGCTACCGCACGCTCCAGCTCACACTCGCCCTCTGGCATTCCGGAGCTTCTCCGCGCCACTCAATTTGGGAAGCGTCCCAAATCGGCGCTTTACTGTGCTCACCGCATGCCCACCCTCTGGCGCTTCGGCGTGTATTGGCACCAACTCGCGCGCACGTGCCAGCTGTGGCTGCCATTCCCATTTGGGACGCAACATAGCTGCGTGATTTTTTTGCTTTTTTTTATATTTTAGTGTGGAGAGACTTTTTGCTCTGCCTTTTTAGTTATTTCCCCTTGTTTGTTTTGTAGTTTGGAGAGCTTTTTGCTCTGCCTGTTTAGTTATTTCCCCATTCTTATAATATGTCGTGGGGTTCCTTCATTCCCGCATCCTTGGGTCCTATAACTCGTATCATAACACCAACAGACAACATCTGGAATGTGGTGTAACGGGAAATTCGTATCATGGCTGTGCAGCTGACAAATCTGTACCAACTGCATTATGCTATCATGTCAATATACAGGAGATCAATGTTGTTGTTGATGTTGTTGAATCTTTGTAACAAAGAATTAAGGCACTTCTGAATATGGTACTAGCAAAGTGTACCTAGTAAAGTGGTCAGTGAGTGTAGATCTTGGGACCTGGTTGATATTTTGCTGTGCTTTGATGGTTGATAGCTTACTGTTTACAGTATGAATTCTTTTAAGAGAAAGTGTGAAGGAGAAAGTGGCAGTTTTTTTTCTCTGCTTACTGCACAGTACAGTGGATATTAATTAAGTAACGGGCAAATGTAAAAGGGTGACTGCTTTGAAATGCCAGATGTTGCTGTGCTTGTGAGAATCATGATAGCGAGTGATGCAAAAAGTAGATAAAAACACTCTTTTGCTGTGGCAACGGCAATTAGACACTTAAACAGACTCAGATACGTGAATTCAAAACCACACTCTTCCTGTTCTTCCTGTTTGTTCAAACCTGAAACCATGAAACTCTTTTTCTGTCTGTATTGTGCACAGAGGTGCGTAAACATGTTAAAGATTTATACTAATACTAAATCATTATATATTGAATGTATGAAATGTTTTCACTGTTTTGTTTTCAAATGATCCTGATATGCTGATTTTATTTATTTTTTTTATCATGTAGGGCAGATCAGTTGAAAAAGAAGCTAATCAGTGGTTATAAATAAATTTTTAAATTATGTTGCATTATGTCTATGCTACCTCCTACACTGCTATTATTAGATTAGGTCCCATCAAAATCACAAATACCAGTCAAGTCCCTCACTGTTTTGGAAACAAAGGCAGTAATTTTGTTTTATTTACTTATTGACTTTAGGTTGCACTTGTAGTTTATTGATTTAGCTAAATTTGTACAGACATTAAAAATGCAGATATGCCCGAATGTTCAGCATGTATCTGTTTTTCTATTGTTTAATCTTACAGTTTTGGTGAGCTGGTGTCCACTGCAATCTCAGCTTTTTGTTCTTGGCTGACAGAAGTGGAATACAATGTGACCTCCTACTTTTGTAGCCCAGCCACCTCAGGGTTTGGTATAGGGCTGCTCTATATTGGAAAAAAACTGAGATGCAATTTTATATATTACGATATTTTAATAATGCAGGTATTCTAGAACATTTACTTCTTGACAGGATGGTATTAGATGATGTGCCATGTCAGTCATTTCTCTCTGTTGTTTGAAACCTTTATATATGGTGAAACAGTTTCAAAGGCATCAGATGTTTTTTTTTGCTTTGGATAGCTTTATGGTGCAGCTTTAAGTGGTCAAACAAATTAGTCATTTTGTTTATGCCTTGTGTGTGCCAACAACTGCGAGATACTGTCAACAAATTACCCTTTGTGGTCATTTTCATTGTCACAAAAAGAAGCAACACGCTCTGCGTTTTTAAGATTGGAGGCTAATAAATGCTAGTTATGAAATATCTGGAGATATGTTTTGGACAGAAGCAGGAAAAAAGCACCGCTGCCTCACAGCAAGAATGTCCTGGGTTCAAACTCAGGAAAAGCTGTCTGGGTCTTTTTTTGTGTGGAGTTTGCATGTCTTTCAGCATGGGTTTTTGCCAGGCGCTCCGGTTTTGTCCCACAATCCAAAGATATGCTCTATGTTAATTGAGTAAGCTAAATTGGCCTTAGTATGTGAATGTGTGTATGAGTGTGTGCGTGTTATGGTACCTGTAATGGATTGGCACCCTGTCTAGTGTTGCTTCTGCTTTGTGCCCTATACCGCCGGCTAAGCACCAGGTCTCCCCCGACCCTGGTCAGGATTAAATAGATAAAAAAGTGTGATGTTTAATTTAAAAATAAATTTTAAGATAATGCACACTCTACAATGTGACTTTTGTGCATTATATGTTGTATAGCCCTAGTTTTATGTGTTGTGCCTACTGAGATGCATTTCTGCTTACCACAATTCAATGAATCTGAGTTCCCATAGCCATTCTGTCAGCTTAAATCCATATGAAAAATTCTACACTGAGCTGCAGAACAGTACTTACTGTAATTTTCATTGGACAAATTTGTGCAAAAACACTGATATCACATTTATTTCCCATTCTGATGATAGATATGAACATTACTTGAAGCTGCCTGCTGGTCTCTGTGATATTGTGCATTGCACTGCCACTGGTTGATAATTGCATGATGTACAGGTGTTCATATTAAAGTGCTTAGTGTGTGTAATAATGTGTTATTATTACCTACAAATACATATTACATGTTACAGTTAGGATGAGTATGGGGTAGATTGTGATGAATATATATCATTTGAGTGACAAAAATATATGATATCAAATCCTGACACGTGATTTGCTCTTTTTGTGTGTGTGTGTTTGTGTGTGTGTTTTGTGTTACAGATTTTAACAAGTGCCTGGTTAGGGGAGTTTGTAAAAGAGCTTGAGGAGGCCAGAGCTCACTGATAAACCCTGCAACCCTGTATAATAATAACATATAAAAATGAAGATAAAATACACTGCCTCCTTTATCTTCATTGTGGCTGTGGTCATCATTGAGAAGGAGAACAATATCATCTCAAGGTAAGGCAAACAGTTTGTATAGAATGTATGTTTGTTTGTCTAATTTGGCATACAGCTTTATTATATAATAAGTGAAGTTAATGTGGTTCTCCCATATTCCAAATACATGCTTTCAGTTAGTTAGGTGCTCTAAATTGTCCCAGTGTAAGTACAGCTGACTAGTATAATTCCTGTCGCCATAGCCATTGATGTGGAAGTGACATTAATTAAACAAATAAGTGACAATGCACTTAATGCCATAATGATAGCCCTTTTTAAAAGGAAATATACAGCATATATATGTTAGTATAGCAAAGATGACACCACTGTCATTAAAATTCTTTGTTTGCTGGCATAACAGACAGCATCCCAACATTGACCAAACAACATAGGGAAATGTTCCTTTGTGTATTTTTACTCTTTTACTCTTTTTACTTTTACTCTTTATGTGTGATTTCACATAAAATGTGGGCTAGCTTACTGTATTTCATTCATTTTTTCATTTGTTTATCCCCTTAATCCTGGTCCCTTGGAAAAACTTTTTACCATAACATACCATCATTGCTCTACAAGGAGGCATGTGCATTTTGTATATGTTCTCTGTATGAATATGTAGTAGCAGTTCAAAAGCCATTAACTCTATACCACCCCACCATATACAAATACTACAGTGCTCACAAAAATTAGGGGATATTTTGGGAGGTTTCATTTTGAAGTATCCCCTAATTTTTGATGAGCAGTATATAGTTGATACTTGGGTTTTAGAACAGTTATTTAATTTCATAAAAAAGTAATTACAGCTATATCTACTTTTTACAGCTACCAGATTTCAGTTAGTTCAGTTAAATTCGTGGGCCTTCTGATAAGATCCCCACTCCAACCGAATAAAGACAAAACATGACAAATAAATAAATAAATATTGGACATAAAATGTCATTATCTCTTATAATGTCATTGTCTCGTATGTGGAAGAATAAGTCACAGGCACTGCAGTGATCGTCTACAAGGCTCACAATAGTTAGAAAGAGGGCATGTAGTTTAATAGGAGAATGATACTAGAAATGTTCGATCTTGGAGTGGAGCTTCAACAGGGTCAGTACATGTAGCTCCAATGGCTTATGTCACATCAGTTCATAGGATAAACTAAATTTTAAAAAATAAAAGCACAATTTCTATGCCATTTTTTCACGCATTTATTTATTTATTTATTTGACACATTTTGTACACAACACAAACCATCCTTCTGAACAAATATTAAGAGAGCTGCATTCTTTCTGGGTCCTCTTTCTGTCTGGGATTGTTGGACTTATTCTCACCCCATCCACTCCTTTTTAAAGTTTCTCATTTCAACTTGTATTTATCCACTTGGGACTTTTGAGAATCAGCATTGGATTAAAATTGCATTGTTTAAGTCTCTCATTTCTATTATTTTAAGGGTCTCCGATAAGCTCTCTTTGAAGCAGACGCCCCAGACTCCCCTCCACAGTGGTCGGCTGCCCTGGCTTTCTTTTGAAAATGGTTCCAGTGTGCCAGTCCTGGGTGAGATGGACTTCTCATCCTATATGGAGGCAAAATGGCATCTGGAAAATTTCACGGGGCACAGCGAGGGTGGGAAACACATACTTTTACTGGCGACGACACGCACAGGCTCCTCTTTTGTGGGGCAATTTTTTAACCAGCATGGCAACAACATGTTTTACCTATATGAGCCACTGTGGCACGTGGAGCGCATGCTAACTCTGGGAACCGGAGGGACCAATGGAACGGCTTTGACTCAGGCCTATCGTGATGTTCTCCGCCAGCTATTCCTGTGCGACTTTTCTATGCTGGAGAACTTTATTGAGCCACCTCCAAAGGACCATATAACAGTGGCACTGTTCCGTCGTGAGTCTAGTCAGTCACTGTGTGAGGATCCTGTTTGCACACCATTTGTGAAGAGGAACTTTGAACGCTACCACTGCCGTAACCGTCGATGTGGTCCACTAAACCTAACCTTAGCATCCCAGTCCTGTTTGGACAAAGAACACCACGTCATAAAGTCAGTAAGAGTACGGCAACTAGAGACGCTACGCCCATTGTCAGAGGATCCTCGATTAGACATGAAGTTTATTCAGCTGGTCAGGGACCCAAGAGCCATGCTGGCATCGCGTATGGTGGCCTTCTCAAGCAAATATGAGCATTGGAAGAGGTGGGCCACAGATGGCAACATTCCTGAGGATGATGATGAGGTCAGGAAGCTTAAAGGGAACTGTGAGACCATCCGAATGTCTGCTGAAGTGGGTCTCAGACAGCCTGCGTGGTTGCGTGGACGCTACATGCTAGTGCGCTACGAGGACATTGCAAGGTTTCCCATGCTCAAAGCGGCTGAGATGTACAGATTTACAGGCATCCCCTTTACTCCAAGAGTAAAAGAATGGATCCTGAAAAATACACAAGCTTCCAATCAGTCAAGTGGAGTATATTCAACCCAGAAAGACTCATCGCAGCAGGTGGAGAAATGGCGCTTCAGTATACCTTTTAAACTAGTACAGATGGTGCAGAAGGTCTGCGGTCCAGCTATGATGCTGTTTGGATACACATTTGCTGAAAATGAAGAGATGCTAACTGACAAAACCATCAGTTTAATTGAACAAAGGACTTTTCTTTAACCCTAGAAAGACCCCTTTTTGATTTGCACAGAACAGACGTATGAATTTCTTACTGTAAGGGACAAAGATGGATGTTGTGGCTTAAATCAGGTTTTCTATTTATTATGGAGATTATCCCTAAACAGGATGTATTGAACTCATTGCTTTCACTCCAAGTGCCATAATGGGGATGTCATGGGTAATCACAATTTTGTACTCTGACTTGACTGATTTTTTTAAAGCTTAAACTGAAAGTTGAGAAATGAACATGAACAATACAGAGAAATCAGTATTTTGTTAGGTACACACCAATCAGCCTTAACACTACAAACCACTGACAGGTTCATTGATTAATATCGACAGTGTGATGCTGTTGCCAGTGTTCTGCTGGGAATCCTGGGGTCCTGGCATTCATATAGATTGTTTTGGTATTCGGTGACAGTGTTCCATTTTTAGTATGGCTTCCATTTTTAGGAAAAGGCTCCCTGCCACACTGCAAAACACATTAGGAAATTTGGAGAAAATAAAAATTAAGGAATGTGATTAATAATAGTTCAAGTATTCACTTGGCCTCTAGTTTGTGGTATGTGCTGGAAAACCAAGTGTGATCTAGGAAGGACGACTCACAACTTCAAGGATCTGCTGCTGAGGCCTTGATGCCAGATACAGATACCATGTGGAACCCATGTCTTAATGAGTGCCCAGCACGAGGGGACCTACACAATAAAAGACAGGTGGCTATAATGTTATGGCTGATAGTATATTATACTTTTGCAAATATATATGAATATGAACAGACACCTTGGTAGTGTCACACAATGTAACTACTGCTTGCTAAATAACTATTTATAATTATATAGTTCAGTGGTTCCCAAACTTATTTCACACCCTCTTTTGTAAGTTTAACCTTGACACTATGACACACATACAAATCTTTTACTTCCAAACATTAATAGAATTAAAACTGTAACACATACAAAACTGCAATGGGTTCAACACTAATTTACACTTTATTTTCCAATGACCAGAAAGTTCGCTGCCCTCAACCAAATATCTACTGTCCGGTTATTCTTAAAACATTTTCTCACTATATTCTTAAGAGTAAACTTATTTATTTTCTTTCTGTTGTAAGTTTCCCATAATACTTCATAGAGCACTATGGTAAACCTAATGATAGAATCAATGTTCTTAAATAAAATCCCTACCACTGAGTTGTATCTCTGTTTTATTATAGTTCCTTTTACTTAAAGCTATAAATTATCTTAACAATGTTATTTGAATGAATAAGGATGATTATAGGTCTAATGGAAAGTCAGTGAAAGGTCTTTTAAGTGGGTGTTATGCATCTGTGACTAACTCAGCTTTAAATCAGCTTCACTGTTTATACATTGTATGCTCATGGCTAGTATTTCTGATGCGCTGACAGCTTTTCTTGCTGTTATACTCTCAATGTGGCAAAGCGGTTTGCTGTGACACTCGAGTAGCAACAAAAAACAACACTTTTGTCTGCCTTGTTAGGATAATTCCCTGCAAACTTTTCATTCCGAACATTTCGGATCAAGATCGACACACCAGATGAAGCTCCGGACTCACTTTGCTTCTGCATGGTTTTGCCTGGCTCACTGCATAATGTAATTGACAACAAATAATATAATTGGTTTGTTGACTGGACTGAAGACCTTTTTTAATGAACAGGGTTTAAATATTCAAGGGAATTTGTCAGTCATTGTTAGTGAACCCTGGCAAACACATTAGCTTGACGTAAAGTATTCAGACCCCTTAAAATTTTTCACTCTTTGTGTCATTGCAGCCAATTGCTAAAATCAACGGTGACACTCATAAGCTGTCCATTTCTTCTTATGCTTCATGAGATGGTTCTACTCCTTCATTGGAGTGCATCTGTGTTTAATTGAACTGATTGGACTTGATTAGGGAAGGTACACACCTGTCTATATAAGACCTCACAGCTCACAGTGCATGTCAATGCTAATGAGAACCATGAGGTCGAAGGAACTGCCCAAGGAGCTCAGAGACAGAATTCTGACAAAGCACAGATCTGGCCAAGGTTACAAAAAAAAACTGCAATACACAAGGTTCCTAAGAGCACAGTGGCCTCCATAATCCTTAAATGGAAGAAGTTTGGGACGACCAGAACTCTTCCTAGAC
>JAUZSU010179600.1:0-12644 GCA_034780255.1 Parotocinclus maculicauda | reverse complement strand
CACACACACACACACACACACACACACACACACACACACACACACACACACACACACACCCACACACACACACACACTCACACACACACACACACACACACACACACACACAAAAACACAAACCATTTCTGTGTTAGAGTTTTAGAAAGAGCTGGTGACAAGCTACATGTAAGGTGAGGGCAGAGATACATATAGATAACTAAAGTACTTCTAACTGAACTTTTAAAGGTAAGATATGCTGTCTTTACTATGGCCAAATGTCAGCAACAACAAGTTTAACAGCAAAACATAAAAGTGTGTGTGTGTGTGTTGAGTCCATGTAAAAAGGATGATTCGATACTTTAAATTACATACAGTTTATATCAGGTAAACTTAAACTCCTTTCTAGTATATAAAATATAATGCTATTAATATTATTATTCTATTCATTTATTACCTTCCCACCCGGCAACACTGGGCGCAAGGGCAGGAATAAACCTAGACGGGGCACCAGTCCATCGTAGGGCACACACACAGTCCCACACACTAAGGGCCACTTTAGAGACACCAATTAACCATGTCTTTGGACTGTGGGAGGAAACTGGAGTACCCCGCATATACCCATGCAAACACACTTTCTGTGTGGAGTCTGCAGAACCTAGACCGCTTCACCCTGGGATTGAAACCGGGACCTTCTTGCTGCGAGGCAGTGGAGATACCCACTTAGCCACCGTACTGCCTATTATTATTATTATTAGTATTAACTAAAACCATTATATGATAGGATAATTATTTATATATAATTAGTTATTTAATTTAACTAAAGTTTAACTGTGATTTTAGCTTATTAGTTTTAGGTCTACATAGGTTACTAAATACCTTATAGTTTTGTTAGTTACATTTTACCTGCAATAATATGTTTCTAACTGACTAACTGACTTCTAATTGTGGTGAAAAAAATTACTAATTAAACTAATTTAAATTATGTTTGACTAATGTGTGCCAAATGCAAACACCTTTGGTACCTGCTGCTAAAATAGCATTCAGCTGCTTGACATGTATCGGTACTGGCTTCACACCTAACAGACAGACTTTAACAAATCTGAATGCGTGTTTGACTTAATGTGCCTTGTCATTCCTGCTGTCATAAAAGATTAAAGGCAGCACACAGTGATAAATAATTCACCTCTGACAGAAGGTTTGTGCACTTTGATGTATGATTGCTGGAGCAAAACCATTGGAGCTGACACTCAACCTACCTAATGTACGGTACACTGCTTACAAACATTGGGGGATATTTCAAAAATGAATATGAAGCGATTAAAAAGAAGCATTTGATTGTATTTTGTTAAACACGGTCATCAGAAAAGCAAATGTAAATAAAGTTGTTTGAAATGAGACGCAAACTCAATTATGGTGACTAAGTAGCAAGTGACATATTCATGCGCATGTTAAACTGGACGAGAGTGCCACACATTGACTGTACGGTAGGGTGTATGGTCACCCAAGACTGACCGCGATGGGCATGGACAAGATCAGATTCTCCAGCAGTTCTTGTTGGATTTGTATATATTTTGATATATCCCCTAATTTTTGTGAGCAGTGTACTATGTTCCCACAGCCGCATAAAATTAAACACAAATACACATCTGCTTATTTATTTAATTACCTCCTTACTTATATATAGTCCTGAAATTACTCATAAAATATAATGGAAAAGAGCTCAGATAGTATGAATAATTAGTCCTTTATGTAAATTGTATAACTGTATAACTTGGAACGTAATTGCACAAATACTGGCTACTCTACTGTAAAAAGAGTGTACCCTTGTTCTCAATGCATATTTGAGTGCCAATCATTTCGGTCATTTCATATCTCACTTATACCACTTTACTGTGTGTGGCATTGCTGTTTTGTGTATAGTTATAATTGTTTTGTAGGTATATAGTTTATTTTCTTTGAGGATTGTTGGTAATTTACAGATACCTTGTTTCTGTGCAACGAATCAACAGAGGGCGCTAGCACTCAATGGAGACTAAAGTAATGTCCACGTCTTTGTGCTTCACTCTGAAGTTTATAAATTGCATTCATATTTTAAAATAGTAATATTTGCGAAACATTTTGTTAGTGTAACACAATCAAAATAATCGAAATGGCCAGCAAATATTTACCTTTCGTCATAATAAACTAAATAATTTTTAGATGTAAATTAAATGGAAAAAAAAATCACAGGGGAAGGTCATGAGCCTAACAGAGATTTTTGTAGATGCGGCTATGCTTAAAAAACAAGCCTGTAAAACACTACATATAAGAATCAGAATTAGAAATACTTTATTACTTATGGGAAGGAAATTGCAATATGTCTTAAATTAAGGTGTTTAAAAACAATAAATATATTTTTTATTTATTGCATAGTGGTTTAAAATGTAATTCTGGTAGGTTATATGGTCATAAGCTTGCCATCCATGCAGCTAGCTATGAGGTATCATTATTTGACTGCAACATGGCTGATTTTCTTACTTCATGTGAAACCTAGTCTCTGCATGAAAACATTTTGGAAAGAAGCTTGGGCATTATGGGAAATGTAGTGCCTGTAGTTCTGCTTAGCAAGCCTGCATATCATTTCCTGCCGTGAATTTAGTTGCGCATAGCAACATCATACTGTGGGGCACGTCCCAGTAATGTGAGTCTGATGACACCCCTGGTACATGATAACAGCAAAAATTTGTAATGGCTGGAAAGGTGTTTTAAAAGTGCTGTAACTGTCCCTCAGTTATGTTGTGGGGCTGTTTTTATCCAGCTGGGACTGGCCATACGGTCAGGATTAAAGAGAAAATGGAGGCTCAACCTGTAGAGGAAGCCTGTTGGGCCTGTTTTGTTTTTCTGGTGGAAAAATTAATCAGATAAACAATGCCATGCTTTATGTAAACATAATTTTATTCATCCCCCTATTCAGTGATTTTTCTGTCAGATAATAAGATCATTCGGTTTTTTAAATTGAACAAAGCACGTGTCATTGCAGAACATTTCAACCACTAAGTGAATACACAATAGAATTGCTGGTAAACAATATATATATAAATCAAATTACAATAGATCAGAATAATTTGTCAGCTCCACAATTATTGGACCCCTTACGTAGAAAAGGTAACTGACATGGCCATCACTCCCGTTACGTCATTCCCTAAGTCACATACCCCATCACTTGTTATGAACACAATTCGCTTACTATTGAATAAAATATCTTTGCATTAGCTTCTTGCTCCCACCATCACTGGAAAAAAACCACCTCAGAAGCAGAGCAAATTCTGAACACAATCAACAGTCGTGGCTGGCTGCTGAGCTGAGCTCTATGTCCAGCACCAGACCACAGCCTATGTACCTGTCTTTTACCCAGCCTCCTGCCTCATTGCTCAGGCTGACACCACTTCTTAAACCTCTTATGCCTCAGGTAAGGACTGAATCCAGGACTCAGGTGCCCTCAATTACACTACCTTAGAATTCCAGTAGTGACCCAGATTGCTTGTAAGCCATCCTAGTTGTCCCAGTGTTCCCTGTACTTTGCTAAACACCCAGCAAACAGTGACACTGTCTGCATTTCACATGTGGTCTCCCTGCTAACCTTTCATGTCCTTGCCAAGACTAATGCAGTTTGGGGGAATAAAGTTCTCCCTTTCTGATGCTTACCGTGCTGTTTTTGGTCACCAATGTTTCGGTCAAGGCAAGGGTTTTTCAGGCATTCTTAACAGATGTTAGTCATCAGTGTGAGCATGGCTTCTGGGTACTATTCCAGTCCAGTGGCCAGTGGTATGAAAACAACCAGGACATAGGTGCGTGTCTCTGCATGTTCTAGAAGAAGCTTATAATAATAATAATATTAATAATAATAATAATAATTATCACCATCCTTATTTTTATTATTATTATATTTAACACTTTCCATAAATACCTGCTCAAGCCTGCAGTCCCTTGGATAAGAACAAAATCAAGCCGCATCCTGCCAGAGAAATCTATAGAGCCTCCACTGTGTGCTCTCTACTGGACTTCCAATGTCAAGCTCAAGGCCTTTTGTTTTATTTCTTGGTTTTCCAGATCAATCTAATTTTATTGTACAGTATTTTGAATCACTTAATTTATTGCCTTCCTGTTACCGGTGGACTCACCGGCTTAGTGTGTTTGTAGCATGTTTTTTTATTAGCTATTAGTGAATCACTGGATTTCTCTTTATCTTCAACTTTTTACAGCCGTTTCTTTTCTCAGGTGACTAATTATTGTGACTTTCTGCTGACTTTCTATCAACACTGTGATGGAACACCGGTTGCAGCATGCAAGGACCTATGGCAAGAAGTTTACTATACTATCGGCTGAATCACCCGTGTCCACATCTTAAATCATCAACACACAACCTCACCCAAAAGCGAAGTACATTAAGTTGATTAATTGTAGTAGCAGTTTTTATAGGTGTAGCCTTGTAGCTAGTGTGACTGGGAAGATTGTAGTGTTAGAGGCGCGCATCCAGACATTAAAAAAAGCTAGCTCAGATTCTAGCTTATTAAATCTGGATGCCACAAGTACAGCTAGTGTCCCCCTCTGGCAGTGCCCTTGCAGCAGGACAAGTTTGTAACGGTTCGGCGATGTAGTCATAAGGCTAGCCCACCAGAGCACCACTCTTTACCTGTTCACGTGTCCAACAGGTTTACCCTCCTCATTGAAACAACCACTGAGCAGTCTGTTGAAAGAGCTCTGGTCATAGGTGACTCTATTTTGAGATACGTGAAACTAGCTAACCCTTTAGGGACACCACCGGCTAGGGTTACATGTATCTTGGGAGACAGAGTGTCAGACATAATAGGAAGCCTTAGTGAGCTTCAAAGACACAGATTTTCTAGGATAGTTGTTCATGTAGAGGCTAACGACAGTCAGTTACAAAAGCAAATTTTGTGGAGGTTGTTAGAGGTGCGAAGGCAATGTCCAATGCAGTAGTGTGCTCTGGTTCCATCCATATGTGCCGAGGTGACCAAGCCTACAGCAGTTTATGGTCACTGAACTGCTGGCTGTCCAAGTGATGCTCTAAACACAATGTTTATAGACAACTTGACAACTTTTGAGTGTAAGCCTAGCCTTTTAGCCTGGCTTTGGGAAGGTCCTACTCTCACCGCCTGCATTATTTGCCCATAGTCCTATGACAGGATTGATTAGGGGGTGACTATCCAGAGCAAGGGTCAGGCAGCAGACAATTAGGCATAAAAAATTGTCTGCTGGTAGCCATGCCTTGTCACTCAGATCTAACATTATTAAAACTGTGTCTGTTACCCGCATCTGCCCTGAACCCTAATGTATTCAAATTTTTTGTTTAATAAACTACTTAGTATAAACACAAATAGCTCTTGTAGAAATAACAATCTCAAGCTCAAGCTAGGATTGTGACTAGAATGTGTATTTCGCTCAACCCTGGATCTAGTTGCTCCTGCTTGGGTCAAATGTATTACAGAAAAATGGCTAGCACCTTAGTATAATGACCACACCCGTACATTAAAGCAAAGAGCTTGGAGTTTAGAATGCAAGTGGCAACATAGTAAATAGTAAAGAGAGGTATTTAAGATTGCTTGCGGGGATAGCATAAAGAGTATAAACAGGCCCTTATCAAAGCTTAATCTCTGTATTATTCCTTAATCATAGAGAAAAATAAGAATAATACAGTCTCCAGATTCATAACTGAAAGTGTAACTATGAAGTTCAGCATGATTTTAATAGTAATGATTTTATGATTTTTATTTACGATAAGATACAGAACTGTCCTCACTGATCAGCTTGTCCAAGTCAGCAACATGCTTATTAGATCCAATACCTACACATTTACTCAAAGAATCAATACCTAGTATTATAGAACTGCTGCTTATTATTTTAAATCCACCCCTTACCTTTGGTTGTGTACCAAAATCCATTCAATATGCCGTAATTAAACCCCTGATTAAAAAAAAAACATTATACAATTATAGACCAATTTCAAATCTACCTTTCCTCTCCTAAATCTTAGAAAAAGCTGCCTATCAGCAGCTCTGTAGTTACCTCCAAAGTAACGGTATTTATAAAATAAGTCTAGCACTGAAACAGCATTAATTAGGGTACTTAGTAACTGAATAATATCATCATATAATGGATGTATTTCTTTTCTTGTTCTGTTAGATTTAAGTGCAGCATTTGACACAATAGCTCTAACTATATATCTATATAGTATATCTAACTGGATAGGCTAGAAAACACTACAGTATAGGTATTAAAGGACTGGCACTTTCTTGGTTTAAATCCTATCTGACCAACCGGTACAAGTTTGTTTATGTAAATAATCGATGCTGTAAGCTCTCAAAAGTGAAGTACGTTGTCCCTTGGGGGTCTCTGCTTGGCCCATTATTATTCTCCCTGTACATGCTAGCTTTAGGCTCCAATTATCCGGCATTAGTTTGCACTGCTATGCAGATGATACACAGCTGTACATATCAGCAGATCCAAATGATGGCTTCACAATCAGTTTTGCAATTTTTCGTTTTATTAGTTGGACTTGGGTTGGCTACAGGTTGGCTACATCAATTCTAAATCTAGATGGCTGTTCGGTAATGCCCAGTCCAACTGTAAAATACATGAAGTGCGCATAAGCAACATCACACAAATTGTTTTTTTTCAGTTACATAATATTGCTGAACTTAAAAATGTCCATTCTTTTTAAGATACTTAGAAACTTTTTCATGCATTTATAACCTTGAGGTTGGATTACTAACACTTTACTTGCTAGATACTTTTATTAAGTAAATCTCTTAAGAAACTTCAACTAGTGCAGAATGCAGCAGCTCCAGTGCTAAGTAGAACTACAAAATTTGATCATATTAATCATGTTCTGTTATCTCTACACTGGTTACCAGTTAAATTCTACTTCTTGTAACATATAAAGCATGGACTGGCTCCACATATACTAAGAGAACTCTTAGTCTAACAACCCAGTTTGTCTACTTCGTTCACAAAGTGCAAGATTTCTTTCAGTTCCTAGAATTTAAAAAAGCCACAGCTGGGGGAAAAGCTTTCTTGTATTTGGACCTAGAACTATGGAATAAATTTAATTTGAAATTCAGACTAAATTTTGAAATTTAGATTTAGATTGGGATGCATGGCTCGGGTTACTGGGGCCAGAGTCTGGGTCCATGTCTAGTGGGCAATCTGACTGGGCCGGGTATCGATATCCTGGAGTTACCTTGGAGTGTGCATTGGATAAAATGTTCTCCGATATGCCTTTTGAATTATTTTAACTGTTATTATTTACTTAATTCTACTTTGAATGCAAAAGTAACTATTTCAGTTAATTATCTAGGCCACTAGATCTAGACTCACTGTTTGAGTCTTGGTCCTCCAAGGTTTCTTCATTACAACTTTTAGGGAGTTTTTCCTTGCCATTGTCGCCCTAGGCTTGCTCAGTTTGATAACAATGTTGTAAAGCTGCTTTGAGACAATGTTCCATTGTAAAAAGCACCAAATAAATAAATATCACTTGACGTGACTTATCTTGAAGAAGGAGCAAAGAAAAAGAAGTGACTTGCATAAAGCGTGGTGCCCTCCGAGATATTTTGCGACGTTGTAAATGCCAGTTAAGTAGTGAATGTAAACAAGGAACAGCTATTATGAGCAGATGATGAGCGTTGATGAGTGACAATGGCGAATGATGGGGCATAGTAGCGCAGGATGAAGGAGACATGATATTTACCTGAGTGTGCCATCCGGCCCTGGGCCCTCGCGAATCCAGTAGGCACACAGCTGTATAGGCGGGTGTCTCCTCGATTACCCATGCCAGGTGTGGTGTGGCAGATCAGTTCATGCAGCACTCTGGGTAAAGTTCCTAAAGAGGGAGACAAGAAAAGAAGGGTGAGTGTGCATGTGAAGAGGTGGAAGAACAAAATGTATTTGCCCCTTATTATGGCCATTGCTCCGCTGGAACTTAAGGTCTTAGGTCGAAGACCACACTCCACACCAAGACCAAGGAAAAAAAAAAGAAGCCATGTAGTAAATTTGTATTTCCTATAAATTGACTTGAGGTTTGTGAATGATTAAATGGTCTTCCATGTCTTTAATACTTGTGACATTTGTTTAATGTGGGTTCTGCTAATATAGTGCTGGTTATGCTAATTTAAAGCTTGTTATGCTTGTTTGAGACTTACTTTTAATCCTTGCTTTGAACACCTATACTAACACTTATATTGCAGTGTTAGTAGTCTTGTGTATTGTTAAGTAGTGTGAAAAGTGTTTGGTGATTGTGTAGCTGACAAATAATTTTTTATATAGGGTATTTTATGTGTCTGGTGTGATTTGTGCATTGGCTGTTGTGTTCCTGTTAACTGTGGTTTAATGCTATTGCCACTTCGTGTACTTTGTTGTACTTTTGGCATTCTGTTGTGCTTAGACAATATTTTGGTACTGAGTTTATTGTGTCATTATTTATTGAGTATGTTGTGTCATGTCTAGACCTTGGTATGTCTTTTGAATGTGTTTACTACTGTCATGAGTTAATTTGACTTTTAAACTACTCAGCATTCTACTTTTCTTACTTTAGCAAAGAAAATTTTTAATATTGTGCTGTTTGGATTCTTTGGTTACTCTGATTATCTGGTCTTAACTCTGTGTCTTAGCCTTGCTTTGGTTGCTGTTGCTTATTTGTGGTTGAATTTTGTTATTCTCATTTTTTCCTTTTTATTTCTTCCTTCCCATTCGGTTGACCCAACTGGGGCAATGAATTATATTCTTTTAAAACATCTTAACCAAGCATGTGGCTTTATTTAATTGTGCAAGGGTGCAAGCAGTGAGAAAAGAATAATAATATCTGGTGTATGTAAAGAGTATACCACAACGCAAAAAAAAAACAAGCCAAAAAAAACCCAGAGCTGAAAACAAATTAGAAAACAACAAAAATAAGGAGAAAGAGGGATGGAAAAGGGGAGTGTTTGTGTGCGTGTGTGGGGGGGGTGAGAGGAACTGGGAG
This sequence comes from Parotocinclus maculicauda, assembly GCA_034780255.1. Taxonomy (NCBI): domain Eukaryota; kingdom Metazoa; phylum Chordata; class Actinopteri; order Siluriformes; family Loricariidae; genus Parotocinclus; species Parotocinclus maculicauda. Next base: position 3,646 of record JAUZSU010179600.1, on the reverse strand, counting down.
GTGGGAAGTGTTGGGGCTGTGTGTTGCTAACAGGCCTCTGGGGAGTTAGCGCTTGACGGACCATATGGGTAACATAGGAAGAGAGAGAGAGTAAAAGAATAGGAGAGGGAGAAAGGGAGAGGATGGCGTGAGCCCTCAGGCAGGCAAGGCCCCGTTGCCGCAGCTTCAGCTGTTACCTATGAGCCCATAGGCCTCAGGAAGATACACAACAACACAACAAAGATGAAATTGCAGTGTTAGGAGTTTGTGTGAGAAGACAAAAAAACAGGCTTGCTTTAGAGAATAATTCATCCCAACCAATCTACCTGTTAACAACAATAACAATAATACCAATAACAACAATAATAATGACTGTTAGAGGCAGAAGTCAATCTTTATTAAAACTGTCTACTTTAGATAGTATATAATTGTGATAATAAATAGCTAACATATTGTAGTCATTTAAAGATTAATACAAATTGAAACTCAACTCTTGGACATACCAGTGATTCAATGTAAATAATAAAAGTGTAAAGATAATATATACTGTACTAGCAGTCAAATCAAATTGCTAAAGTAAAAAAGTGAGACTTTCATTTGCACCAGAGGTTTTGCACCATATTTTAAATTTGCACCATATTGTTTTTGAGTATGGGGACATGCCATATTGCATGGTAAGCTTAACTAGTGTATCCATGATTCAAAAAATGCCTATGTTGGAAATATCAGTCTCATGTGGTTAACCATAACACATTTTTTTAACAATGTTGTCCAGTAAAGATACATTAATACATTGTTAGTAGTAAATACATTTCCTACTTTAAATAACTGCTTTAATTAAATTATATTCTTAAATAGTAAACTCAACATTGTGTCCAACCCCTTTTTTCCGGCAAGAAAGGCCTGATTCCTACGAGGGCTGTTGTGATCATGCAACACACACACACACACACACACACACACACACACACACACACACACACACAGACAAAGAAAGAGAGAGAGAGACTGACAGATTACCTCCCATTGCAGGATTGATGAGTATTGTTTAATCTAAAGACTGAATTTTAATAAAAGCATCTGCAAAATTCCTGGTAATCTTCATTGATGATAACCATTCATGCTCTGATCACCCCAACAACCAACACCACTACTCAACCTCCACCCCTCCCCCACATTCTTTGTGTTTACATTGCATTGTCAACTTTAGTTGTTCACAACTGATTACGCCAATTTCAGAAACCAAATTATTCTCTTATGTTTTGTCCAACTTTAAATTTCTATAAGGTTTATATGAAATAAAACACATTTTCAAAGTAAAACATGTAAAAGGTTGTAATTTGTGAACAAACTACTCAACAAAACAACCCTCACATACAGTGGGAAAGTAAGTATTTGATACACAAAATGCAAGTTTTACTACCACAAATCTCACTGTCACTATGAGAGACAGAATCTAAAAAATCAGAAGATCACATTATATAATTTGTAAATAATTAATTTGACCTGTTAGTTTTTCTTCTCATTACCTGTATTAATTGCACCTGTTTGAAGTCGTTACCTGTATAAAATAGACCTGTCCACACACTTACTCAATCGCACTCCAAGCTCTCCACCAAGACGAAAGAGCTGTCTAAGGACACAAGGCACAAAGTTGTACAAGGCTGTATGAAAAATCATACAGTGTAATTTTCTGGATTTTTTTAGATTGTCTCTTGCAGTTAAAGTGTTACAGAATTACTGAAAAATTACAGAAATCTCCATTCTTCATGGGTGGGAAAACTTGCCAAAGTACCAGAGTGCTTGAAAAGTAATTATATGCAGTATATATGTATATATATACAGCACTATATACTATGTATATATTGTTATCTCTCATTCTTTCAACAACTTATTTAAAAAGACCTTAGTTTGTCGATTTGGAACTGTTACCGAAACATAAACTCTGACAGAATATAGAAAGTGTAGATAATTATTGATTAGTATTGCAAAGTCTGTTAACAATTACAGATGCCATGTGCAGCATGAAACTACGGGAGCATTTGCTCTAGCAGTATAACTAGAAAGAGGAGAACCAGAAGGTAACAAGGCCAAGAGAGATCACGTAACACATCAGCAACCCACCTTACCAGCAATCAACATACCTGGGTGATTGCTATAAGGACTCAAGAAGACAGAAACCCAGCAACCCAGATCACAATAAATATTTTTGACTATGAACCTCCAGCTGTACCCTTAGACTAAGTCAAGGATGCACGAGTCAAGGTCAAGAGGAGGGAATCCCATCCGAGCCAGAACACCCACCAGACACTCCTGGCAAAAGTGTAGGGCATGACAAGGCAGGCAGGCGTAAAATAAATATGTTTTAGCCTAGCCTAGCCTTGAGTCTAGACTAAAGTGTGGAGTTTCTTAGTTGAGGAACCATGTATAAGAAAGCTTTTCCCTCTGCTGTGATATTTATAATTGTAGGAGGTAAAACAAGTCCTGCAAACAAAGTAGACAAGCTGGATTGTAAAGCCAGGCCATGTAGTAATGTAAGCTAATATATATATATTTTTCGTAACCAATGCAAAATGTAACTGGTAACCAGTGTAGAGGTGCCAGAACATTACTAAAATTTTCTAGTTCTAGTTAGCACTCTGTAGCAGTCTGATCTAGCCTATTCAAAGACTTAATAAAGTAACTAGCAAGTAAAGGGTTACAGTAATCCAATCTTGTAGTTATATATGCATGAATTAGTTTCTCAGCATCTTGAAAAAATATATATTTCTAGGTTTAGCAATATATACCAAATAACAAATTACTTCTTGTGATGTTGCTAATGTGCACATTTAGGGAGCGGATACCTAAGTTTTTTACAGTTGGACTGGGCGTTACCAAGCAGCCATCTAAATTTCGGATAGATGTAGCCAACCTATCACTCACAGTCTTGTGTACAACTAATGTAACCTTAGTTTTTTTTAATTAAGTAAAATAAAATTAAATTACATCCAATTTTTACTTTCTTTATTACAATACTTAATTTTGCTCATTTTAAGGCCATCATTTGGATCGGCTGATATTTACAGCTGTGTATCATCTGCATCATGTTACGAGATGTGGTGGTTTTTATTTAGGACCCAGGTATGCGGGATAAGCTTATCCCACGACGTATAATAATAATGGGGAAATAATATAAAACAACTGAAAAGGGATGAAAAGCGGAGTGTAAGGTTCCTAACATAATAAAACCGAAAGGATAAAGTGGCACGCCGAGGTTGCGTCCCAAATGGGAGCAACACGCTAACTGGTCGCAAGAGGGCGCCAAAGCACCAGTCAGGGCGAACGTGCAGAAAGCACGGTTTTGGGACGTCTCTTAAATCGTCTCTTAAATGGCGAGGCACGGAGGTAGTCCAAAGGCCAAGGAGGGAGCGTGAGCTTGAATGTGCATGCAATTATATGAAAGCCAAACCGGGACACGTGTTATAGAGTGCGTGTTTACCCGGTGGATACTCTAGCCGGGGCATATCTCGAGTCAGCAGCCGACTAGAGTCAGACTCAAGAGAGCGCAAAAGCGCCGTACTCGAATACTTCTAACGCACTACCGGGTAGCTGCTCTAAAGAGTGCAGAGGACGCCGAAGCGCCAGAGGGCGATCGTGAGCTCGAACGCACACGCAGCGCGAGGGG
>JAUZSU010179589.1:0-12645 GCA_034780255.1 Parotocinclus maculicauda | reverse complement strand
GCTGTTTGTGAAAGTTTCATTATAGACTGAATTCATTCAAACCCTACGATGTTACCCAAACGTTCTGTAAGTTCTACTGCTAAAATAATGTAGAAATACTTATATAAATATAGTGTCCCTACTTCGCGGGTTTTCGTTTATCGCCGGTGGTCCTGGAACGTAACCCCCGCTATAAACGAGGGAACTCTGTATTTGGTTTTATTATATCCTTGCTAAAACACTGGTATACCTAACCTATTGGTGGCCTAAGACTTTTGCACTGTAACGTATATTTCTTACTAGAGTATGATTTATTTTAAGTTCTGTATTTACTATTTGACACACACAGTACAGTAAATGAGCCGTGCACTATTTTACCCAATTCTAGCAGAATGTGCATGCCAGTTTATTTCTGAATGCCCCATGACTAAAGTGAGTAAAATGACCCCTTTTTCAAAAAGATAAAGAAAAGAACTGAATAACTAATAATAAACTAGTTAAGTATACAGTACAAACTATACAGTATTACCATGGGAAGCATGATGTTCAGGCAGAAATAAATACACATATGTTACACTATTATTCAACAAACACTGCTTTTTCATGATTACTATGTCATTTCCACAATTGTACAAAATGTCCAGCATGAGATTGATTGGTTTGCAAATTTGATTTGGATATGGTAAATCAGGACACCAGAGGGAGAGTAAAAAACTTACTATCCATATTTTGCAATACATTTAATCTGACAATTCATAAATGAATTCAAAGATTTAATAAATAAATAAATGAAACGTTTTGTCCTTTTTAAATCCCAAACTTCTAACCATTGTTGTTCAAGTCTAGTCACTTGACATAGCTGACAAACCCTAGATTAGTGGCCTGGCTGCCCACTGGCAGAATGTCAGAGGTGAGAAAACATGGGAAAATGCTAACCTTGGTGCAATTCTTTCTCAGGAAACTGTGAGGTGACGAGCGATCGATGCACAGTACAGCAGTAATGGTCTAAATTTCGGAAACTACATACACACTGCAAAACACTGCACTGCAAATCTTTAATGCAGGACCAAGCACTTCATTTACAAATTCAGCCATTCGCTGAACCTGTGGGGAATAACTCATGAATTACCTCCGTTTCTGTCCTTTCCAATTTAGTTCAACTTTATTGACAAGTCAGTATTAAGTTATAACAATGAGAAAGCATCAATCGATAACTGCCACTGTGCAGACAGACTTTGTTTTTGAGAGTCTCTACTTTTTTTTTATTAACGTACCATTAAAATCGATCTAAAAAATAAGGTTGCAGATGCACCGCAGCATGAGAACAATCCTACAGGTCCAGAAAACACCATTCATATAGATCTTTTTAGCTCAGCAGCAGTATTTTAAAACCAAAAGTGGAGGTAATATAACCAAATGTACTAATTCTAATAAGACTAATACTGCTGCATTCTCAACTTCCTGTGGAGTAAGAAGTAATATCTGTAGCATGAATTTATTCACTTTCTTATCTGCTTTATCATTTACAGGGTGGCGAGAGAACTGGCGGCACAGGGTGCAAAGCGGGAACAATCCTAGACAGGGCATCAATCCACTGCAGGGCACACACACCCACACAGGGGCACCAATTCAACTGGACCCAGAGTAAACCCACACAAACATAAGGAGGACATGCAGACTGTACACAGAAAGGAATCAGACCTGGGAATCGAACTCAGGACCTTCTCGCCAGGAGGTGACAGTGCTACCCATGGAGCCACCATGCCACCCCGACCAGTATCAATAATTCTTCAATTTTGTGACCCATCTCTTTTCCAACCCACTGATTTGACACATAATAATAATAATAATAATAATAATAATAATAATAAATACACTGGATCGAGCTCACAAAATAGATTACTTTTTATCTCGATATCAAGATTCAAGATTCAAAGATTCAAGATTCAAAAAGCTTTATTGTCCAATATGTTGCCATATTAGAAAATTGTCTTTTGATTGAAGGCTTGTGTATATGCGTGTGTGTGTGTATATATGCTTTAAATCACATACTAGGTTCTGTAGTCACAAGACTAACCTCATAATTATATCACATAATGTCTTGTCTTGTCATGTTTTGTCTTACCCAATTAAGAGAACGGTACTCCGCATCCAGTACTAGCTGTCCCGTACACACTCCTCCATCTTGCTAAAATTTGACTTGGTCTATATATACAACTACTGTATATTTCTTCATCATAAAACAATATCAACTAACAGCATGCATGCAAAAATTACCCGTAGCATGCTATTCATGGTGAAATAATGCAGCGGACCTAAGACTGAGCCTTGTGGAACACCAAACACTTTTAGGAGATACTTTAGGCATTTACTCAATATTAATGACTTTAAATATGATTTACAGTTAATAAGAAAGCACATTTTATTTCTGCTTAAATACATTTTGTTGACAATTTGTTCTTGCACTACATTTGGAATATATTTATCTACAGTATAATCTAATCTTAGGACCTGGAGATTTATTTTAGATAAAAGTTACAGTCTAACTCCACTGTAGACAATTGAAGGTTTTTAGTTTCAAGCAAGTGTTAATTAATGCATTACATTTTCATTTCCTTAATCTTCTCCATACAATAGAAGACTTGAAAAAGACTAAATAGACTTTTATAATAATAATGTCTGAGACCTCTCACTAAGTGCTACAGAGATTTTAGTTACAGACTAGATGAAGACTATGATTTTGCAAAGGTCAAAATTTGCAACACTGTAACTATTGTAGACCCTTTTGAGATAATTTCTCAATAATTCTGTTAATATTTACTCATAATTATGAGTTTCTGATTACTTTTTTTGTCATATACAGTAGGTTATATCTTATACTGTCTTGCTAATGCCACAACTCCACCGGATTCTCCTCCATTTGTAGAGTCTAACAGAACCACATCCAACTCTTTTTTTCTGTACTTTCCAGAGACATTCTTGTACTTCTCTTTGTAATGGAGATAGCTCACCAACTAAATTTTCAAAGAACTATTTGCATGACATTTGTTTAAATATGATCGATCAAAAGATTACCAAAAAAAGAGTGAAAAAGACTTGAGATAGCTCTCCTGAACACTTTATATCAAACAGTTGAGATGACCCAATGTTATGTCATTGGTCTTGTGAATCAGCAAATATTGCTAGGTATCCTCCTTGGAATTGTAAAGGCACCACGCCCACTCACATGAGACAGAGAGCAAGTAAAGAAAACAGAACAAAGGAAAATAGAACTAAAAAACAAAAGGGATGCAGGGTGACAAAACAAAACTCCTAACACCCAAGCAAGACTCTCATGATTTAGTCTGACATTAGAAAGTTGCCTGGTACTGTGAAATCACTCGAAATGTTGGCCAGCATAATAGGTATCCTCATGTTCAATCAATTCCACCTTGTAGCTTTGTTTCTTAAGAACCTGTAAGATCTACTCTATCTCTCTCTAGCTCTCTCACTCTTGTTTTTTTACCCACATCTGGTGGATTGTCGACTCAGCCTCCGGAGACATCCCAGGTGCCAGGTTTGTTTCCAAAGCTTTTGAGCATCGATCAGAAATAGCCTTGTCCAAGGTTCAAACAAATGAAATAGTGCACATTTAGGCAAAGTTTTTGGAAACTGCCTTACCTCACTGAAAACCAGCCAAGCTCAAAGTGCTGAGGTAGCCTCAAAGCACAAGGTAGAAGGACAAAGAGAGATTGCTCTACACAACATTTGCTTTAAATGTGGCAGGCGGATCATTATATCAGTTGTGTACTTCAAGTTTCTGCTGGTGTTTGGAATTATTTGGTACAGTTGGTCTGTTGGAAGACACACCCTCAGGATTGTGCATTTATTTTGGGTAAGTTATAAATGTATTTCTTGTGAGGAATTTCTTGAGCTGATGATCTGGATGATGCAGATTTGTTGTGTCAAAGCGAGGTCAGAACATGTGGAGGAGACCTCAGGCCTCGGTTCAGACAGAATCCTACCCACTCAATCTGCTGCAGCTACCACTTATGCATGCAATACCAGCATATACATGTATAACCCAAAAAAATACCACCACGGTACAAACATTTTATATTACAGAATTTAATGTGTTGTTGAGATAATGTTGGATTTAGCATAAGCTTTCTGTTGTTGTGCAGCTGCTATAAAGGTTTTCCCAGCACACACTTAACTTTACCTAATTTAAGGTCACTGGTGACACTGATGGGTACCAAGTTGGCTCGGTGGGCAGCATTGTCAAACCCAGGTGAAGTTGTCTCGGACCAGTGTGGAGTCTGCATATCCTCCCCATGTCCAAAGATGCCGTAGTGTATGAGTGTACGAGGGTGTGTGCCCTATGATGGACTGACCCCCCTGCCTATGGTTTTCCTGCCTTACGACCATGTAAAGGATAGAGCGAATTGGAAAGTGTGACCTGGTAACACTGCTGTTACTGTTGGTACATGATTTGATTCACATGATTCACTGAGTTAACGATTCAGTTCTCACAATTATCAATTAAACATTATATGAAGTTTAATTAGTTCACTATCTAATGCAAAACAACCCACATGTTCTTGTATATGTGTTTAAACAATTAAAATAATTTGCTGGAAACTCAGGTAAAATGTACTATGAGATTTTATAGTAAGATTTTTATTAGTAAAGCCCAGTAAAGCATTGTCAGTGGTCTTGCATTTTAAATATGTCAATTCACACGGACCAATGAATTATTGCGATTCGATCATAAAGCTGCCTTTTGTGTTTAACCCCTATTTTTGTTTAGATCAATGCCAATCAATCGCTGGGCTGTTTTTCTGTGATGCATCTAGGACTTCAAGAAGTCCAGAGGAGGCCTCAGGAATTAGCAATCAACACCTGTTTGGCTGTCACGTCCTAATAATCCTTAAAAGTGGATGTAATTGCTTCTTGCAGCTTTTGAAGTCCTAACCAATTAATTATTTTCATTAGTTATCTGTAAATAATGACTAGGTTTCTCAGTCAATTACATTACATTTTCATTTTCATAAAGGGCTTAACCCTTTTAAATATGTCAGAGGACAAACTATTGAGACAGATTTTAGATGACATAATGTGTTAGGTTCCACATTGCATGTGAATCTCTGTGAATCTTTGCTTTACCAGAATTAAATAACGGCTGTAAACTCACATCAAACTACCACTAATTTAGTCAAATATTCTGATGTCTGATTGACATGAAAAGGGATGAACGAAGATTTTACAAGAGCACGTTTGTAAAAGGTTTCATGTAAAATTCATGTAAGCCCTATAAATATTCCCCAGCTTTAGTTCTTAAATAAAATATAGATAATTGATCACTTTTACAGGTTTCACCAACATCAAACACATATGTTCATAAAGCCTCCCTTTAATGCAGCTCTGATTCTGATTTGAACTAGGAATTGATTATTCAACTCTTCATTCATTCATTTTCATATCTGCTTAATCCGTTATAAAGTGCAGAAATCCAGGGCCTAGCTGGCAGCACAGGGTGAAAGGTAGCAAACAAACCTAGACAGGTTGACAATTCATCACAGGGCACACACACACACACACACATACACACACATACTATCCTGGTCAGAAGTTTCTGATAACATTTACCTATTAATACTACACCTAACCCCAAAAGTAACCTTAACCTAATGGAGATTTTATTGCTCTTGTTCAAGTTCTAGTTTCTGTGACGAAGCAGCTTTGCCTGTGGGGACTACCAAAATGCCCCACAAAGTAAAAATATATTATAATATCTTTTATTATTGTGGGGAAACACTTGAAAACTGGAGTATCCCCGAAAAACAGAGAAAACTCATATGCTCGCACATTTTATACTGGTTTTCTGCTTGAACTTTTTTCCCAATCTACACTGTCACCAGAATATTGAATAATTTTATGTTCTCTACATTTTATCTCATGAGATAAGACATTAGCTATAACCAATCCCTTTATGACCAGGTAAATAATTTCTTATGTGGTACCACTGCAGAAAAACACAATTTCAACTAAAAAACACAAAAACCTAAACAGTGGAAGCATTTCGCAAGGAGAGAGTAATACTGTGAGGAGCAGTACTGTGTGTTCTGTGCAGAAGTATGGCTTCAGGGTTATTTTTCTTCTTTTTACACAGCTCTGTGTGGGTAGGATGGCAGACAGGTGAGAGAACAATGTCCTTCGATTACAACTATACTTTTCAAATATACAGAATTTTTGGTAACTACTGATGGTAGATGGTATGTTATCTTCAGCAACTCAGTATATGCATTGTGTAAATGAACAGCTAGGAACTGTAGCCTTTATTACCTGTTATCGATTATAGGATCAATCAGCTAAAGCCATGGGTGGACAAAATAATTATTTAGACAGGAACAGGTAATTGCTGATAACCTTTTGTTTGTTGAATACATAAATTACAGCATAAAATCCTTCTGATTCTTGTGTTTGTCTTAAAAGTCCAGAGGACAACAGGAGAACAACTAAACTGTGTGAAAACTTTTTTAATGAGTGTACACACTGTTATTACCCTTTCAAAGCAGAAAGGATAAGCAGCACAAACTTTCTCTGTCCCTCTGCCCACTTGCTTTGCATTGTAATGTATATTTATCCTGACCTTTGCAGATTAGTCTGACTGCTGTTCCCTCTGCAAATGACATGTGACACATCCTTGTGTGTGTGTGTGTGTGTGTAGTGTGGCTTTGGTGATTAGTTCTTTACCATTCAGCTTGTCACAGTCTAATATAAACACATTATTAACATATTATTCATTTATTAATTTATTCATTATCTTCCGCTTATTCCATATGGGGACGTGGGCCCGCTGGTGCCCACCCAGCAACTCTGGGCGCTAGGGCAGGAGCATCGTAGGGCGTACACACACAAAATCATGCACATAGTCACACACTAAGGGGCACTTTAGAGACACCAATTAACTTAACAAGCATGTCTTTGGACTGTCGGTTGAAACCCGAGTAAACCCACACAGACATGGGGAGGACATGCAGACTCCACACAGAAAGGACCCAGGCCGCTCCACCCTGGGCTTGAACCCGGGACCTTCTTGCTGTGAGGCGTTGGTGCTACCCACCAAGTCACCATGCTGCCCTATTAACATATTATTTATATAAAATATATGCATTATTGATATAAAAAACACATATTTGGAAAATACCTGTCCTGTCTGACTGTGGACTAAAAGTTTTAGTGATGGATTTGTCATCTTTCCCAGCCTTTGCCCAGTCACACCTGATTGTCATCCCATCATTTAAAAACAGTTGACTTTTACTTTACCTTCAAACTAACTTCCAATAACAGAGTTTCACACACTTTTGCAATTCACTGATAGGTAATATTGAATAATGTTCCTTAAAAATAGATACATTTTGTATAATATGCACAAGTATAGAATATTTTACAGGAATCCTAAACTTTCTAGCTCCACTGTATCAGGGGACTTGGATGTCCATTTCAGAACCTTGACTCTCTGGTCAAAGTACCATCGTCCTGTAGAAACAACCAAACTCCTGAGTGTTTGTGGAGTGTTTGGGGTAATGTGTCCTAACAAGGTTTACAAAGCTTTTGGAGGAAAAACATCCCAACAACGACACAGATCATCCAGCATACCTAATGGTAGGTATTGGTTTCTGTTTCTGTCTGACTCGGTGATTTAAAAATGCCCCCAACTGTGATCCTTTGGTAATTTTCATTGTAAACATACTGTGTATAGGGGCAATATACACCTGCATCCTCTTCCAGAAAACTTCTTACTACCCCAACAGTGGTTTATTAGTCATTGATTTGTGAAGGTCAACATGTTTGTGTAATTTCATATGTATATTCTCCTATCTTCTCCATGTTGATGAATGAGTAAGGAAATTAGCTGCTGCGTTATCTTTAGATTTCTATTCCAGTGAACCAGATTGTCAGGGATGACTGATTAGGTGTTTAAAGTGAATTTTAAAAAATCAAATAAAAATGATTTGTTTTATGATTAATATAATACTGTAGAGTTTATGTAATCTAAATGAGTGTTTCAGTTACATGTTGTTTATAAGAATTTGGTTTTGTTTGCTTGTAAATTAATCAAATAAATCTGCCTGGAATTGAAAAGGTTATCAGGTTTTTAATTAATGTATGTATTTCATATTTTGCTTTATTGTACATTGTATTATTTGACGTTGCATAAGCACCAGTGACTATTCATGACAGGAGCAATACTATTCACATATATTTCACTTTAGAGTGGCCAATTAACCTAACACACGTCTTTAGAATGTGGAAGGAAATCTCAATAGCAGGAGTAAAACCCAAGCAGACATTGAGAGGACATGCAACCTCCACACAGGAGTTTAGAATCAGGAGTCACAGGAGTCTGAGGAGATGATTTTTTGAGAGATTCATTATTTCATCACCCCATTATTCTCTGCTGAACATCAATAAACATACAAACTAGCAGAGTGTACTGCATTTTTTTGTCTAGAGTGTAAACACCTACATACAAGTTTCTACTTTGTATTCACTTATTGACATACAGTTGACTTCAGCTCCACAAGTCAATATCTGCATGCATTAATCTTCACCTGTAATCAATGTTTGTCTTCACACCAGCTATGTTTGCAAAAAATCCACAGGGATGCTGACATGGTGCATTTTTCCTCATTTGGGTCTATTTCTCTGCACTGTGCAAGCAGCTTTGATACTTAATTGTGATGTAAAGTAAATCTTCGATGCCACAGTAAATCTGTGACAGTTTTTGGTTTTGGGTAGCAGTGACTCAGCAGTGGAGACTATTGATCAGATGCTTGAAAAGTTAAGGTTGACACTTTTGGGTTCTTAAGCAAGGTCTGTCCTCTCTGCTCCAGGGGCACTGCATCGTGACACTCGCCTTTCCAGTAAGCAGTATGTGATATATGGTTAATATGTGGTAAATCTGTTCATCTCTACATACCAGTATACCAATAAGAATTTTCCTTACAGTATGAAATTTGCTAGCTAACCAAATAGCATGTGAGACCGTGCCATGAGACCAGGGATGCAAAACAAGAACTTAGAAAATGAACTGTGTTTGCAGATTAAAAATCTGACACACACCAAAAGGCTATAGCAACACTATCGACTTACACCATCATTTCAACAGAAAATATGCAAATACCAAGAGTGTTTGTGATGACAGTTGTTGGATTTAATTCCATCAACCAGCTGTGCTAGTGAAACAGTGAAGCCAATGGCTCAATTCTTTTTTTTTTTTCAAGGAGCTGCACATGACAGGAAAAGTGGTGGAGAGACATTACCAACGCAGTAACAATTCAGTCGAAAAAGACTGGACTCGAGGTATGTATTGTTAAAAGAAATACAAATCTGTCTTTTAACTCTGGGTGTTGTGGCTGTAAACACCTATGTGTGTGTATGTGTGTGTGTGTGTGTGTGTGTTCAGTATGTTCAGTTGCTCATTAGCTCACGATTTGACAATAAATGTTGTTGTCATACAAAGGACTCAACCAATTAATATGAGATCACAGACTAAGAAATAAAACAGATTATGTTCCTTAGATAGCAGGAACTACAGTAGTTTCAAACAGTCCTGCTCACTAAAGACTTTTTTTCGATTCAGATGTATAAGAAGTAAAACTATGATCAGATAAAATCTTAGAGCTCTGTGATAAAAAACTACCTAAAGACCTATTGATCTGCATTAGCAGTAAGAAGGAAGCAGGAAAGTAGCTAAAAATCTTGTTCATTTTTTCACAAGTACATTGACAATAATTATCTACAAAACTATTCATCAAATGGTAGATGCATTTAGTCAGCAATTTTTTAAATTAGGATGGGATGTTCGATTCTGTTTAGAGAACCAATTCTTTCCAATTTTCTGCCATGAATTGCTCGATTTAACCAATCCCCAGGAGAAGGTTAGGTCATATTGCATGCTGCACCCTGAACACAAGCTCTGTTTATATAATTCAGCCAGAGTTTACTCTGCTTTCCCTTTTCACAGCATATTTTTAAACACAAACAATACAATATAAATGTAATATGATTAACTGGTATACAGTCTGTGTTGATTAAATAGAAATACTGACCTAAATACTGTGGTTTGTGAACCCTTGTCAGTATTTCGTAATGAATGAGTGCTAAAACGTCACCAGACTTTCATGCAAGTCCTAAAAGTAGATAAAGCAAATTCAGTTGAACAATGAGAAGAAAGTCTTATACATGGACATTTATTTATTTATTTCGGAAAATTATCTGATATTGCATAATAGTCCACAAGGTCACAAGGTAACTTCTAAGTAACAAAAGACCTCTATCAAAGTGGTAAATGTTTATATTCATAAGTCCACCATTAGGAGATAATTAAACATTAATGGTTTGCATAGCAGGGTTGCAAGGAGAAAGCCATTCCTCTCCAAAACGAGCACTGCTGCTCATCACGTTGAATTTGGGTAAAGCATGAGGCTAATGGGATAAAAAACATTCTAAATTTTACCATCAAGTTCTATAGGAAAATGTCAAGACATCTGTCCATTAACTGAATGTCAAGCAAGCAAGCGGCAAGACAGACAGCTCACAAAGCTCACACTTATCATTATACCAAAAATAATTAAAGTAGTCTAAAGTTAAGGTTTTGGAATCCAATAGAAATAGAAACAGTTAATAACAGAAATCAGACCTTTCTCTACAAGCCTAAATACAATCTACAGGGGAAAACAAGTCATTGCTAGATTCCATTTTTATTTCTTTACTTAATATTGTTTTGGATAGCTTCTGCTTGAGGGAAGATTAAAAAGTTGTATTGTGCATTCACATTTAATAATAAAAATGGTTAGAATTGATGTTGTTGGTTATATTCAGTTGATTTTATGACTTCTGATTAAGTTTGACAGAAGAAGGGAAACAGAATGTTCACCATCAATTGCTTTCAAAAGTTAGACTATAGTACAATAACAATTAATAATAATTTATATTTTTATAAATACTGTACATTATGAAATATAAAAAAAAAAAAATATATATATATATATATATATATATATATTTTAATGAACAATAATGTAAATTACAACACGTGAAGTAAAAGTGAAAGACAAACTTTTTTTTTATATTTGTATGATGACTAAGTTAAATGAACTTAAATGGTTTATAGATTCTGAGGCCAAACCTAAATGTACATTCACCTGGATGTCCAGGTGAGTCAGTTCACCGCAACAAGGACTGCACAAAACATATTGACTGCAGGATGACATAAAGACTGCAGGATGTAGGAAGTAACTCATCAGAAATCATGCTATTATTATAATAAGGTTAAATCCCTTAATAGAGATTGGTATGATCCATGTGTTTTGGTATATTCGTGAGTCTGCATGAGCTGGGCAGACGGCTCTCTTGTTTCTCATTGTTTGCACCACAGCAGTGTCCCACAGCAGATGGCCTGGTCTAAAAAACCTGACAGTCACAGTGCCCTTGGCTAAGCTAGCTCACACAAACATGACCCCACCAAAACAAGTGAGACAGCAAAGGGGTGTGTAGGTGACATCTTTGTTTACATGCCTTGATTTAGTGTGGTGTGTGTCTGAGCGCATGTGCAGTGTTACTACAAAGATAAATATAATTCTTAGTCAACATTCAGTGTCTGGACAGAATCTCAGATAAATAAACCACAAAATGTGGACATCTAAACACCAAATCCAGGTGGCTTTATCTGCTTTGTGCAAAGGCACATCACCATGCTCAAAGACCTCTCCCATTTTACAGTCCTATTACAGTATGCCGTAGCATTATGCCCTATTAGCAGTACCATAATGGTCCCACACCATTATTGCTCCTCTACCTAACTTAGATTTAGCAGTGTGCGTTTAAGAATCTTATGGGTTTTTCTGAAATCTTCCAACCCAGATACAGCTCACCTAAAGTCCAGTGACTTTACATCACTCCACTCAGTGATCTAAGGTGTGAATCCCTGAGGTTTTGAACATACTGTACTTGTGCTGATGTTTCATCCAGAGCTTGCTGATTTTTCATGCACTTCAGAAGTCTGTTTCCAGCTCTTGTGTGGGATATTATACTTCATGGTTTATCTGTTACTGATTCTAGACAATTTGATTTTACAACAATGCCACTTTCCCTATGGCAGAAGGTTAAATTACCTACCTTGGTAGAAATTTGGCGACCTCTGACACTTCCACTTAAAGTGGAACCACAGTTAGTGTGGTTAAAATCTCTTATGTAGAGAATGCATGACTGTGTGCTTGTATTATGCACCTGCTAGCAGCTGTCTTCTGGGTCTTTCAGCAAACGTTCCTTTTGGCTTTAGTCCATCAGTCAGCAGCAGTTCTCTTATAATAAGAAATTACAATAATATTAAGAGTATTTTACAACAGAACACCCAGCTTTTGACATTTCTAAATTGAATTAATGAGTGCTTTCTGAGAATTGCAGTGTAATGTCTATGATAAGGTAAACAGTTACTCTTTGGTTTTTAGATTCAGCTCATTAGTCGGGCAGCACGGTGGCTCGGTGGGTAGCACGGCTGCCTCACAATAAGAAGGTCCCGGGTTTAATCCCAGGGTGAAGCGGCTTGGGTCCTTTCTGTGTGGAGTCTGCATGTCCTCCCCGTGTCTGTGTGGGTTTACTCCGGGTACTCCGGTTTCC